>CM046663.1:172429287-172511817 GCA_025594165.1 Tamias sibiricus | reverse complement strand
TATGAGAAGGTTTCATAAGAGTTGTGACTGGTTATACAATGCTACACAGAAACCAGCTTTTTAAATGCTCACAATTGCTCTTCAGCCACATGAGAAGGAACTAAGTTATTTATTTGCCACCTATTAACTCAATTCCACAAGAAAAAAATAAAATCTTCCCCATGCTAAACACAGTAGACAGAGGGAATGCAATGTCAAGGAACAGCTCTCTTTTGTTATCCTCTCTGGGTTTTCCAGCCCACATTGAGGTTGACTTCCATCCTGCCCATGTGTACCAGGACACTTAATTTACATACAGTCAGGGAACCTGCCCCAGAAGGCTACTAATTCCCAGAGACTGGCTCAAGTGCTCCTTTGGTTTTCATGACATTAACACCTTGTGAGCATCCTTTCTTCTTAAAGAGTAGGCTGATGAACATAGCACATCAGCTGCTTCATGTAAGTACTGATACCTTTCAGTTATTGATAGTTGTCCCATTCCCAGGGTTATTTACTATAAAAAGGCGAGGTCACTGGGGAAGCACTAGACTGCTAACACAGCTTCCTGCTGAAAATGTTAATTGTACTCGTGCTTCAATTTTAAGCCTGCTACTTTCCCAAACACATTCTATTGCATGATTCTACAAAGAGGAGGAACTGATGAAAAGTATTGAGGAGGTGGAATACCTGAGGAGGGTCACTATGGCAAGTGATTAGATCCTCTCCCAGTCTCACCTCTTTGGAATGATTTAGAAGAAAATGATTACTAAATAAAGCAAGTCACTTGATAACAAATTTATAGTTTCATATTTGAAAGCACCACTGGCAAAAGCTTTAGTTACCAGGCAAGACCTGCAGTCCTTGGGTGTGTCATTATAGAAAGATTTTTCCCAGTCTTATTAAGCAAAAAAAAAAAAAAAAAAAAAAAAAAAAAAAGGTTGTGCCAAACTCAGGCCACAAAAAACCCTCAGTGATCCACAGTAGCATTGGGTATGGATAGAGGTAGGGAAAATGTGAGTAAATTAAATGCTCACATCAGTATTATTTAAGAAGACTGTTAGATTAATTCAAACTATAACCCCAGCCCTTTACAATAACAAACAATCCATTTATGATCCACTCTCCCTCCTCCTGGCCATTTCATAGTAAAAATACTAAGCAGCTGATATATGGCCAAAAGAAAAGGCTCAGCAGGGCATGGATGCACACACCTGTATTCCAAGCACTGGGGAAGCTGAAGCAGGAAGATATGGAGTTCAAAACTAGCCTCATCAAATTTGTGAGGTATTAAGCCACTTAGCTAAATCCTGTCTCTAAATGAACATATTAAAAAAAAAAAGCCTGGAGACAATGCTCTGTGGTTAAGAATTCCTGGTTTCAGTATCTAGCACAAAAATAAATAAATAAATCATCAAACTTTCAGTCCTCCAGATGGTTCTATATTTTCAGCAATGCCCATCAGGAACCATGGCACTGAGTTTATCTTCTAGAAATTCAATTGTATTATATATCCCAACATCTACTCCTGCTCAAAATCCTGGGCACCATGGGTCCAGCTTAGGACCTGTTATGATACTCTGGCTATGGGTTCTTCTAATTTTAGTGCCATCCCCAAAGTCTGCCCTGATTTTGATTCATCTCAATGAAATGCCTAACAGTGTTGACAATGCTCCTGTTAAATGACTGAAAAGCACTGTGACAACTACTACATTCAAAGCAGACAAGGCTGGCATCCGGCACCTTGTATTCAAAGGCTGGTGATTCCAGGCTCTGGCAGGAGACTGCTCTGGCTTACTCTCCCCTGTGGGTCTTTCCAGGCCTTGGGGACCAGGGGTCCAGCTTAGAACCTGCTGATACACCCTGGCTAAGGGTGCTTCTAATTTTAGTGCCATCTCCAAAGTCTGCCTAAGCAGAAACCCTAAGATCAACTCAGGGGACCAGAAAGGCCACCTGCAGATACCAAGGAAACTCAAAGGATCATTAGGGAGTATTTTGTTTATTTATTATTTTTATGTGGTGCTGGGGATTGAACCTAGTGTCTCACACCTGCAAGGCAAGCACTCTATCACTGAGCCACAACCCCAGCCCTAGGGAGTGTTTTGAATGACTATATGCTATCATGTTGGAAAATCTAGGAGAAACAGACAAATTTAGGGATCCAAATTGAATCAGGATTATTAAACTTCGCATAATATTAGTAAAAAGTAAGGAGATTGCAGCAGGACCAAGTGCTTCTGACAAAGAAAAGTTTGGGTCCCAATGGAATCAATGCTGAATTTTATAAGATTCTAGAAGCAATAACACCAGTGCTATCTGTAACCCAAACTATTCTGTAACCTAGAAGTGGAAGAAACTTGTCTAAACTCAGTCTCCAAGTCCAGTGGGACCCTGATTCAAAACCTGACCCTGATTCAGAACCACAACAACTATGAGCAGAACAATGCAAGATGGGAGTCCCCGCCCAGGAGTGGAACCAGCGTTGTGGTGGATGGAGACAGTGGTGAGTGTAGTACAGGTGTCCTAGTGGCATCTGGGGCTTTAGGAGAGTCTGTTCCTGGGTCTTTCCTGCTGCTCCTGTAACAGGCATAGTCTGATTAGACTTGTGCCTTGAGGGAAGCTTGTAGGAATGCCAGTGTTTGCTTGCCCTGGTTTGTGATTTGCCTTCCATCTGTTGGTCCCCATGATGGTACTCTGCCTAGGGACACTGTCCCAAGCTTGCCCTATGGTGAAGACAGGGTCTTGCTAAGTTGCTGAAGGCCTTGTTAGATTGCTGAGGCTGGCTTTGAACTTGCAATTCTCCTGCTTCAACCTCCTGAGTGCTGGGATTACAGGTGTGTACCACCATGCCTGGCTCTGCAAACAAACTTTATTTTCATTATGTGACAATATTCTCCCACTAATGTTGGCCTCAACAAGCTCTAATTTACATTCTGCCTGTATTGATTTTCATATTCTGGACATTTTATATAAATACACTGACTATCCAATCTATTGCTTTTGGGGTCTGTATTCTTTCAGTAAGCAAAATGTAAGCAAGGTCCATTCATGTTGTAGCACGTGTCAGTACTTCATAACTTTTTATGAGTAATAATATCTCCTGGGTTATTTTTTCTATTTATCTGTTGGTGGAAAAATGGGCTATTTCCACTTGATGGCTATTAGGAACAGGGCCACCATGAACACTTTTGTTCAATGAACACATGTTTTGTATCTCCCCCAGGTATATGAATCACTGGCCCAAAGGGTAACTTTTTAACTCTTAGAGGAACTGGCAAACTATATTCTTCCTTATACTTACATAAACAATGTATGAAGGTTCCAATTTCTCCACATCAGTAACAATATTGTTTTTTTTTAAAATTATGGTTATACTAGTGTTAAACTTATCAATGATTCTTTTTACATGATAATTCCCTTCTGCTGTTCTTATGTTTCTGTCTTTGTTTTATGAATTTATTATGATGCATTAATGCAATTTGGAATTCATTGAACTTCTTACATTTTTATTATTATTATTATTTTTGTAATCTGGGTAGTTAGGGGCCCTTGCTCATTCACCTCTTCTTTCTGCCCTTCCTTTCCTCTACCACTGTGACTCCATCCCATGCTGGGATGCTGGAGAGTGTCCTGCAGCTCTCTGAGGCTTAGTTAATTCATTCATTTTTACTTGCTATGCATCAGACTGCGTCATCTCAATTGACTGGATCTTCAAGTTCATGTAATTTGGCCACTATCACTCCCCAGCACTTCCCTGGGGGCACGTTTTAATACTCCCTTGCTCAACATAGTTGGTTGATAGAACAATGTGCCATTTCTCTAAAAAACAAGACCATCAAGAAGCACATCTTAAGAACACCTCCTAAATGTTAAATGCATCACTCCTACCCATACACCTTTGGCCAGAATTTGGTCCTATTGAAAACAAAACAACAACAACAACAACAACAAACAAACAAACAAAAAACCACAATGATATCAGTTAAAATTTACAATATATTTGAGCATAAAAAGGTCCTAGAAGGGGATAGCATTGTGGACAAAAGATGGTACTTGGTTTGGATCTGGCTTCTCTCCTGGGGTAATACATTCTATGTATTGCCATTGTATGTGCATTTTACGTATTATTTTGTCATCCTTGTCCCCAACTTTGTTTTTAATCTCAGATCTACAATTAATCATAGTCAATGTTCATTGATAATTCTTTTGCCGACATTCCTCTGTTTCATGGCCATAATTTCTTCTGGTGATATTTATTCTTTTTGAAAATATATTGTACAATATTTTAAATCAGTGGTAGAAATTAGTCTTCCAAGGAACAAATATCAATGGTTTTCTACTAGGAAAATTTGCTCTTAAAGATAACCCGACTGAGGGGCTGAGGTTGTGGTTCAGTGGTAGAGTGCTGGCCTGGCATGTGTGAGGTACTGGATTCGATCTTCAGCACCACATAAAAAATCAATACATAAAATAAAGGAATTGTGTTCATCTACAAGATATATATGTGTGTGTGTGTCTGTATGTATAATTTATATATATATGTATATATATGTATAATTTATATATATGTATAATTTTTGGCCAGAATACAATATGCATGTGTATAAATATCCATGTAAAAACAACTAATTGATATAAGCACATGATAGTCTACTTTTCTAATACAAATTTTTCTTTTTCTCAAAATGTCATGGCTGATCTCTGTCCCAACCCTACTGTGAATTGGCCTCTTTATATCAGAGAAAGCATTCTGCATTTGGACTTTTGGTATTGGCTAACTTCACTTAGCATTATATTCTCTAACTTCATCCATTTACCTGCAAATGCCATGATTTTATTCTCTTTTATTGCTGAGTAATACCCCATTGTGTATATATACCACATTTTCTTTATTCATTCATCTACTGAAGGGCATCTAGGTTGGTTCCACAGTTTAGCTATGATGAATTGTGCTGCTATAAACATTGATGTGGCTGTGCCCCTGTAGTATGCTGTTTTAAAGCCCTTTGGGTATAGACCAAGGAGTGGGATAGATGGGTCATAGCGTGGGTCCATTCCCAGTTTTCCAAGGAATCTCCATACTGCTTTTCAAATTGGCTGCACCATTTTGCAGTCCCACCAGCAATGTATGAGTGTGCCTTTTTCTCCACATCCTTGCCAACATTTATTGTTGTTTGTGTTCTTAATAGCTGCCATTCTGACTGATGTGAGATGAAATCTTAGAGTGGTTTTGCTTTGCATTTCTCTAATTGCCAGAGATGTTGAACATTTTTTTTATGTATTTGTTAATTGTTTGTATATCTTCTTCTGAGAAGTGTCTGTTCAGTTCTTTGTCCCATTTATTTATTGGGTTATTCATTTTTTTGGTGTTAAGATTTTTGAGTTCTTTATATATTCTAGAGATTAGTGCTCTATCTGATGTGCATGTAGTAAAAGTTTGTTCTCAATTAGTAGGCTCTTTATTCACCTCACTGATTGTTTCTTTTGCTGAGAAGAAGCTTTTTATTTTGAATCTATCCCATTTGTTGATTCTTGATATTAATTCTTGTGCTACAGGAGTCTTATTAAGGAAGTTGGGACCTAATCCAACATGTTGGAGATTAGAGCTTACTTTTTCTTCTATCAGGCGTAGTGTCTCTGGTCTAATTCCTGGGGACCATAGGAGGATTAGAGGAACACTAGAATGGCCAATGGGGAGGGAGGGGAAGGCAGGGGGCAAAAGGGTGAAGGAAAAATAAAAGATGGTAGAATGAGATGGATATCATTACCCTAAGTGCATGTATGAAGTCATGAATGGTGTGAACATACTTTGTATACAACCAGAGATATGTAAAAATGTGCTCTATAAGTATTTTAATACATTCTGCTATAATTTCTAACAACTTACAATAAAAAATAAATAAATTTAATAAAAAAATCATGGCTGAAAAAGAAAAAAAATGTCATGGCTTAGAAGATGCACATCAATTTTTGCTGAAATGGTTCCAGCTGTCATGCTGTGCTGTAGACAGTTAATACCACCTTCCAAGAGCCAGCTGTTAATTTTTGAGAGCTATTGTAAATCTTTTGATATGACAGGGTGATCCTGAAATTGACCTTGGTGGTAATATTCACCATAAAATCAGCACTCAGGTTAATGGTTCCCTTCATATAAGTCTTGGTTATGTTTAAAGACCCACAAATTCTTGAACTCTTCATAAAAAGAAATGTGGCACAGTTACATGTTTTATTGCCTTTCCAAGTATAGACAAAGAGGAAGTATCAACACACTCTTCTGGCCTAGCAAAAAATTTTTGCTGAGTTTTGAAAAATGGAATTTCAATATAGATATGGATTGCAAGAGAAAAAGTGTTAATAGAACCAAAAGGAGTTAGACTTTTAAAAAGTTCCTTTCATGGACCATAGCAACAACTCTGAAGTTGGTTCTCAGAAGGAGCTCTATTGTGAGAAATGTTTTTCTGATGCAGAATAACCATTCCTTTTCTGAACCTGGAGGACAGACAGAATCTTTTGTCCTCCTCACTTCTTAGGTTGAGGTATTTCTATAAAGAAAACCTCAGAACATACACAATATTTCCTGCCTGAAAATCAACAGATGCTCTCCAACATGTGAGCAGCAAAAATTAATGCTTCATTGATTTGAGACCCTCTCTTCTTTATTTCTTTTGGAAAATTATCTTTAGTTTTTTTTTATGGTGCTGGGGATTGAACCCAGAGCCTTGTGCATGCAAGGCAAGCACTCTACCAACTGAGTTATATTCCCAGCCTCTTTAGATCTTTTGCTTCATTCTCAATGCTGAAAAAACCACAGCAATATCCCTGGTGTTAAGGCTTTTGAGAGCTCTATATATCCTTGAGATTAGTGTTCTACATGATGTGCTTGTGGTAAAGATTTGCACCCATTCTGCAGGTTCTCTATTCACCTCACTAATTGTTTCTTTTATGGAGAAGAAGCTTTTTAGCTTGAAACCATCCCATTTATTGATTCTTGGTTTTAATTCTTGCACTGTAGGGGTCTTATTGAGGAAGTTGGGGCCTAATCCAAAAAGATGGAGATTTGGGCCTACTTTTTCTTCTATTAGGTGCAAGGTCTCTGGTTTAATTCCTAGGTCCTTGATCCACTTTGAGTTAAGTTTTGTGCATGGTGAGAGAAAGAGATTTTATTTTATTTTATTACATGGGGATTTCCAGTTTCCCCAACACCATTTGTTGAAGAGGCTCTCTTTTCTCCAATGTATGTTTTGGGCACCTTTGTCTAGTATAAGATAACTGTAGGTGTGTGGGTTAGTCTCTGTGTCTTCTATTCTATACCATTGGTCAACTGGTCTATTTTGGTGCCAATACCATGCTGTTTTTTTCCCCAATTGCTTTGTAATACGATTTAAGGTCTGGAATAGTAATGCCACCAACTTTACTCTTCTTGCTAAGACTTGCTTTGGCTATTCTGGGTCTCTTATTTTTCCAGATGAATTTCATGATTGCTTTTTCTATTTCTATGAGGAATGATATTGGGATTTTGATTGGTTTTTCATTGAAACTGTATAGTGCTTTTGGGAGAATGGTCATTTTGACAATATTAGTCCTACCTATCCATGAACAAGGTAGATCTTTCCATCTTCTAAGATCTTCATTAATTTCTTTCTTTAGCGTGCTGTAGTTTTCATTGTAGAGGTCTTTCACTTCTTTTGTTAGGTTGATTTCCAAGTATTTTATTTTTTTTGAGGCTATGGTAAATGGGGTGGATTTCCTAGTTTCTTTTTCTGAGGATTTGCCGCTGATGTACAGAAATGCCATTGATTTATGGGAATTGATTTTGTATCCAGCTACTTTGCTGAATTCATTTCTTAGTTCTAGAAGATTTATGGTGGAATTTTTTGGATCTTCTATGTATAGAATCATATCATCTGCAAATAGTGATAATTTGAGTTCTTCTTTTCCTATCCATATCCCTTTAATTTCTTTCATCTAATCGCTCTGGCTAGGGCTTCAAGAACTATGTTAAATAGGAGTGGTGAAAGAGGGCATCCCTGTCTTTTTCCAGTTTTTAGAGGGAATGCTTTCAATTTTTCTCCATTTAGGATGATGTTGGCCTGGGGCTTAGCATAGATGGCTTTTATGATGTTGAGGTATGTTCCTGTTATCCCTATTTTTTCTAGCATTTTGAACATGAAGAAATGTTATATTTTGTCAAATGCTTTCTCTGCATCTATTGAGATGATCATATGATATTTATCTTTGAGCCTATTGATGTGATGAATTACATTTATTGATTTCCTTATATTGAACCAACCTTGCATCCCTGGAATGAAGCCCACTTGATGATGGTACACTATCTTTTTGGTATGTTTTTGTATTCGATTTGCCAGAATTTTATTGAGAATTTTTGCATCTATATTCATTAGAGATATTGGTCTGAAGTTTTCTTTCTTTGGTTTGTCTCTGTCTGGCTTTGGAATCAGGGTGATATTGGCCTCATAGAATGAGTCTGGGAGTGTTCCCTCTTTTTCTATTTCATGAAATAGTTTGAGAAGTATTGGTGTTAGTTCTTCTTTAAAGGTCTTGTAGAACTCAGCTGTGTATCCATCCAGTCCTTGGCTTTTCTTGGTTGGTAGGTTTTTTATGGCATCCTCTATTTCTTTGCTTGAAATTGACCTATTTAAATTCTGTATGTCATCCTGATTTAGTTTGGGCATATCATATGTCTATAGAAATTTGTCAATGCCTTCATTATTTTCTATTTTATTGGAGTATAAATTTTCAAAGTAATTTCTAATTATCTTCTGTATTTCTGTAGTGTCTGTCATGATATTTCCTTTTCCATCATAGATATTAGTAATTTGTGTTTTCTCTCCCCTTTTCTTCGTTAGCATAGCTAATGGTTTATCAATTTTATTTATTTTTTCAAAGAACCAACTTTTTGTTCTGTCAATTTTTTCAATTTTTTTTGTTTGTTTCAATTTCATTAATTTTAGCTCTGATTTTAATTATTTCCTGTCTTTTACTTCTTTTGGGGTTGATTTGTTCTTCTTTTTCTAGGGCTTTGAGATGTAATGTTAGTTCATTTATTTGTTGACTTTTTCTTTTTTGAAGGAATAAACTCCATGCAATGAACTTTCCTCTTATTACTGCCTTCATAGTGTCCCAGGGATTTCTATATGTTGTATTGCTGTTCTCATTTACCTCTAAGAATTTTTAAATTTCCTTCTTGATGTGTTCTGCAACCCATTGATCATTCAGTAGCATATTATTTAGTCTCCAGGTGTTGGAGTAGCTTTTCTTTTCTTTTTTTTTTTATCATTGATTTCTAATTTCATTCTGTTATGATCTGGTAGAATGCAGGGTAGTATCCCTACTTTTAAATATTTGCTTAGAGTTGCTTTATGGCATAATATATAGTCTATTTTAGAGAAGGATCCATGTGCTGCTGAGAAGAAAGTGTATTGGCTCATTGATGGATGATATACTCTATATATGTCAGTTAAGTCTAAGTTATTGATTGTGTTATTAAGTTCTATAGTTTCTTTGTTTAACTTTTGTTTGGAAGATCTATCCAGTGGTGAAAGAGGTGTGTTAAAGTCACCTAGAATTATTGTATTGTGGTCTATTTGATTCTTGAACTTTAGAAGACTTTGATGGATGAATGTAGATGCTCCATTATTTGGGGCATATATATTTCTAACAGTTATGTCTTGTTGATCTATGATTCCCTTAAGCAGTATGAAATGTCCATCTTTATCTCTTTTGATTAACTTTGGCTTGAAGTCCTGGCTTGAAGTCCACTTTATTTGATATGAGGATGGAGACCCCTGCTTGCTTACATAGACCTTGTGAATGGTATATTTTATCCCATCCTTTCACCTTCAGTCTGTGGGTGTCTCTTCCTATGAGATGTGTCTCTTGAAGGCAACATATTGTTGGGTCTGTTTTTTTAATTCAATATATTATCCTATGTCTTTTTTTCTTTCTTTCTTTTTTTTTTTTGGTACTGGGTATTGAACTCAGGGGCACTTGGACCACTGGGCCACATCCCCAGCCCCCCCCCTTTTTTGTATTTTATTAGAAGCAGGGTCTCACTGAGTTACTAAGTGCCTCGCCATTGCTGAGGCTGGCTTTGAACTCGTGATCTTCCTGCCTCAGCCTGCAAAAGTGCTGGGATTACAGGCATGCACCACCATGCCCGGCTATAGCCTATGTCTTTAATTGGTGAGTTTAGACCATTAACATTCAGGGTTATTATTTAGATATGATTTGTATTACCAGTCACTTTCTTTCTTTTTTTTTTTTTTTAATTTTTGGTATTTTTCTTGACTTGGTTTCTTCTTTGATTGTTTTTTTCCTTTATTGTAGTTCTTCCCTTTGCAGATTTTTATTTTTTTTTTCATTTCCTCCCCATGGAATATTTTGCCAAGAATGTTCTGTAGTGCAGGCTTTCTTGTTGTAAATTCTTTTAGCTTTTGTTTATCATGGAATGTTTTTATTTCATCATCAAATCTAAAGCTTAATTTTGCTGGATGTAAGATTCTTGGTTGGCATCCCTTATCTTTTAGAGCCTGGTATATGTTGTTCCAGGCTCTCCTGGCTTTGAGGGTCTGGGTTGAAAAATCTGCTGAGATGCGAATTGGTTTTCCCTTATTGGTAATCTGACTTTTCTCTCTTGCAGCCTTTAAAATTCTATGTTTATTTTGTATGCTAGGCATTTTCATTACAATGTGCCTTGGTGAGGATTTGTTGTAATTTTGTATATTTGGTGTCCTATAGGCCTCTTGTATTTGATTTTCAAATTCATTCTTCCTGTTTGGGAATTTTTAATGATATTATTTCATTAAAGAGATTGTGCATTCCTTTGGTTTGAATCTCTGCACCCTCCTCTATTCCAATAAATCTTAAATTTGGTCTTTCAATGGTATCCCATAATTATTCAATATTCTGTTCATGGTTTCTTACCATCTTTGAAAGAGCCCTAATCAAGGAGATAGCTAAAGATTGCGGTTAGCTGAGAGCCATAAAAGATGTTCTAGTTTCCACCTATATTAATACATTATTCAAAGAATCTTTGTATGCCCGTGAACACTGTATGACGCACCTGTAAGCTCAAGCTGTAAGCACTTGTCCTTGTTAAAGCTATATGTATATAACTGGGTGAGGTTGGTTAGAGTGTGTGGGAAGAAGAAGTAGGTGGTGGTTGGAGTTAGAGCATTTGGAGTGATTGCTGGAGCCGGAGAGAGAAGAAGAATAAAAGACCTTTTTTCATTTTCATCCTGCCTCCGAATTTTCCTGCGGCGTTCATTGCTCCAGGCGACTTTCACTTCAGGCAGCAACAAGTGGTGGCCTGTATGGGGAATTCGGCGACCAGGTAAGAAAAAAGAAAATAAAAAAAAAATGGGAGCGAATATAACAAAAACTTAGCTTATAAAAGCCATGAATGAAATTTTCGATATCAAGAACTCAGAGAATAGTGAGAAAAGTGAACAAGAAAGTCTCACTCAGTTGAGACTAGCAAGGAGAGTAGTAATGTAAATTCAAAAGTAAGAACTGCAAAAGCCATCATAAACTTAATAAAATTAGCCGAGGAGTATGTACTCTCCTTAGAAGCTGAAACTCAGGATACTAGTGAAAGTGATAAAAGTAACAAGGAGCCAAACCATGAAAGTACTGTCTCCTCCACTGAGCTGGTTAGGAATTATGAAGCTAGTAGTGAAGAGGAATCAAAAAGCAATTCGGGGAGCACAGTCTCCAATAAAAAGAACAAAAAGAAATTTAAAAAGAGAAAAGAAGCCGGGCGCGGTGGCGCACGCCTGTAATCCTAGCACTTGGGAGGCTGAGGCAGGAGGATCGCGAGTTCAAAGCCAGCCTCAGCAATGGCGAGGCACTTAGCAACTCAGTGAGACCCTGTCTCTAATAAAATACAAAAAAGGACTGGAGATGTGGCCCAGTGGTCGAGTGCCCCTGAGTTCAATCCTCAGTACCAAAAAAAAAAAAAAAAAAAAAAAAAAAAAAAGAAAAGAAAAGACTCAAATAGAGGAACCACTAGTGCCCTCCGCTCCTTCATGGATAGAATCCCTAACAGAAACAATAAGGAGTATTGATCAGAGTGTACGTGCCCTTGAGGTAGAAATTGGCGGCCTTTCTGAGTGCTTATACGCCCTCGAACAACATAGACTGCAGGAGCACCTAGAACTGCCAGTATTTCAAAATGAAGAGGGACAAAGTTATCACGAGTCCCTAGATTTTAAAACAATAAAGAATTTTAAAGAGGCGGTAATGACCTATGGGCCTCAAGCTCCGTTTACATTAAGTATAATAGAGTCACTTAACACCCTAATCTTAGCCCCCTCAGATTGGAAAAGTCTATGCAGAGTGGTACTAAGTGGGGGACAATACCTAATCTGGAAAACTCAATTCCAGGAACTTTGTTCAGAAATAGCAAAGAGAAATGCTGCAGCAGGTTTCCCTCAATGCAATATAGATATGCTCACAGGGGAAGGTCAGTTCACCGAACTACAAAATCAGCTACAATACGATCCCGGTGTGTATTCCCAGATACACACAGCAGCTGTCAAAGCCTGGAAGACAATATCAGGCACAGGGGATCTGCAAGGCAGCCTATCAAAAGTTATACAAGGGCCTAATGAACCTTATGCTGAGTTTGTAGATAGACTCTTAAAAACAACATCTAGAGTTTTTGGCGAAGTCGAGCAAGCTATGCCCCTAGTTATCAATTAGCGTACGAGAATGCTAATAAATATTGCCAGGATGCAATAAGGCTGTGGAGAAGTAAAAAAGACTTATCAATTTATATCAGACTGTGCGAAGACATTAACGAGGCTGTTATCACAGGCAATGTAATTGCTGCAGTGATGAAAAATTCCTCCCCTCAAAATTCCCAAAGGATTCAACCTAGAACAGGATACTCCAGACAAAATTATTATAATCAACCAAGATATGCTAAGCAATATCCCCCAAGGGTAATAAGATCAAATTCATACCACGCTCCAGGCCGATGCCCCATGTGCAAAAAGGGTATATATTGGGCCAATCAATGCCATTCCAGATATGATATATATGGAAATGATTTGTCCAGGATTTCAAAAAACGGGGCACGGGGCCCAATGCCCCGGGGCCCACAGATGTACGAGGCACTAGAGGAGGAATGCCCTCAGATCCAGATGATTCCTCATCACAATCCATCCTACCCATTAACTCCCTTGTCAGAGGGACAAGAGGAAGTGCAGGATTAGATCTATGTTCTACCGCCCTGATGGTCCTGACACCTGAAATGGGAGTTCAGCTGATTCCTACGGGAATCAGGGGACCTCTCCCCTCAGGAACTGTGGGACTAATCCTTGGGTGTAGTTCCAAGAGTTTATTAGGCTTTAATGTTATACCAGGGGTTATTGATTCAGATTATAATGGAGAGATTAAAATAATGCTAAGTACACACAGGGGCATCATCTCCGTAAATCAAGGAGACAGAATCGCACAGCTGCTCCTCCTTCCCAGTCTCCATAATACTTTAAAAGCATGCCACAAAATAGAAATAGCAGAGCATTCGGTTCCACTGGTTCAGGACCTATGGCTTTCTGGGTTCAGGATTGTTCATGGAGGCCTATGTGCAAAATAAAAATTCAAGGTATAGAGACAGAGGGGCTGATTGATACAGGAGCTGACTCTTCCATCATAAATCTACAACAATTGCCTAAGCACTGGCCTCTACAGAAAGCCTCAACCAGTTTAAGAGGCTTGGGATATAGTAATACCCCAGCAAAAAGTGCTGTAATCTTGAATTGGGAGGATGGTGAAGGACACAAAGGATCATTCCAACCTTATGTATTAAACAGCTTGCTAGTTACCCTATGGGGAAGAGATGTTCTACATCAAATGGGGCTACACCTAGCAACCAAGCCTGCAGGTGTTAAGAATAAAAATCCCAATCATAATAAAAAAGACAAAAGACATTTTTTCTAGGGGCCACTGAGAAAACAATTTTAAAAATACCATGGCTCTCTAATAAGTCAGTTTGGGTCCCTCAGTGGCCCCTATCCAAAGAAAAATTGCAAGTGGCCCATCAATTAAAGAACAATTAGAAGCAGGACACATAGAGCCTTCCACCTCTCCCTGGAATTCTCCCATATTTGTAATTAAGAAAAAATCGGGAAAATGGAGACTATTACAAGACCTAAGACAAATTAACAAAACAATGCAAATTATGGGCCCTACTCAACCTGGACTTCCTAATCCTGTAGCTATTCCAAAAAACTATTACCTTATAACTCTTGATATAAAGGACTGTTTCTTTTCCATTCCCCTACATCCTCTGGATGCCCCCAGGTTTGCTTTTTCAATTCCTTCTATCAATAATAATGGCCCTGATAAAAGATATCAATGGAAAGTATTGCTGCAGGGAATGGCAAATAGCCCTACAATGTGCCAACTATATGTGGACAGAGCTATACAGCCCATTAAAAACAAATATCAAGACCTCATGTGTCTACACTACATGGACGATGTTTTAATAGCTCACCCTAATCAACAAATCTTATTTAACATATTTAGTGAAATAACAAAAAATTTAAAAATATATGGATTATATATAGCAGAAGAAAAAGTTCAAAGCAGATCACCTATACTATATTTAGGCTTTAAAATCATGGATACTTTTGTTAAACCCCCCAAAATTCTAATAAGTAAAGAACATTTGATCACCCTCAATGATTTCCAAAAACTACTGGGAGACATTAATTGGCTTCGCCCTACACTAAGCCTCACTACTGGACAATTAAAACCTTTATTTGACATCCTTCGCAGGAACCCTGATCCATCCTCACCGCGAACATTAACTCCTGAGGCCAGGAGAGCTCTAAAATTAGTAGAACAGGCCATTGAAAGATCCCATTGTGATAGATTTGATTTTGCTTAACCACTAATATTGATTATTATTCCTTCACAATATACACCCACAGGAGTATTTTGGCAACAGGGACCTATATTATGGATATATTTGCCTGTCTCTCCTAAAAGTACAATTGAGTCTTATGCCTCCATGGTGGCTAAACTTATTCTTCAAGGACTTAAAACCTCTACTAGAATATTTGGAATTCATCCCACTACTATTACTCCTTATTCATCGTCACAGGTTGAATATTTGTGCTTCAATGATAATGATTGGGCTATAGCTAGATGCTCTACTTCTGCAAATTTTGACAATCATATTCCTAAATCTCCTATACTGTCCTTTTGTATCAATCATTTTATCATATTCCCACAGGTAATAAAAAATCAACCCATTCCTAAAGCATTTAATGTATTTACAGATGGATCCTCTAACGGTACTACTGCAGTAGTCACTCAAAATGAAAAAATGATTCATATCACTAATCAAAAATCAGCTCAATTAGTGGAACTCGAAGCTATAATAATAGCTCTGGGAAATTTTAAAGAACAGCCTATGAATATTTTTTCAGACAGTCACTATATTGTACATGCTGTCCCTAAATTGGAGCTAGCAGGTCCAATAGCACCACATACTCCAGCTTTTAAATTGTTTTCTCAAATCCAAAATCTCCTATGGCAATGAAAAGAACCTTTATTTATAGGTCACATAAGAGCCCACACTAATTTGCCTGGTCCTCTCCATGAAGTTAATCAAAAAGCTGATGCCCTCACTAAAACAATATTTATATTTACTACAGTACAAGATACTTTTATTTCATTCCCAGTTCCACATTAATAGCACTACCTTAAGACAAAAATTTAAAATCACAAAAGAACAAGCTCATAGAATTGTAAAAGAATGTCCATCTTGTGTAACACATTTGCCTAATACACATTATGAGGTTAACCCACGAGGTTTGATGCCCAATCATTTATGGCAGATGGATGTCACACATGAGCCAAGTTTTGGAAAATTACGATTTATTTATATCACCATAGATACATGCTTAGGCATGATTTTTGCTTCCTTACATTCCGGAGAAAAAGTTAAAGATACTACATCTCATTGTCTGCAAGCTTTTGCTGCATTGGGCATCCCCAAAATGCTTAAAAAAGATAATGGTCCTGCATATACATCCACATCCTTCAAACAATTTTGTACAAAATTCAATATTATCCACAAAACAGGTATCCCTTATAATCCTCAGGGACAAGGAGTAATTGAAAGAGCAAATTGGACACTTAAAAATATGTTACTAAAGCAAAAAGATGGAACCTGGAAAAATCCTAAGGACAGATTGGCAGTTGCCCTGTTTACCCTAAATTTCTTAACTTTAGATTCTAATGAATATTCAGCTGGAGATAGACACTGGAACCCACACCAACAACATAAACCTTTGGTTTACTGGAAGGATGTTCTCTCATGGAACATGAAAAGGGTCCAGACCCAGTATTAATTTGGGGGAGAGGATCTGTTTGTGTTTTTCCAAAGCAGGAATCCTCTCCAATATGGATACCATCTAGATTGATAAAGCAGGTACAAAGTCAAAACGATCAAGATGAAGTTATTGAGGAGTCAAGATTGAATAAACAAGTACAAAATCAAGAGGACCAAAATGAAGGTATGGAGTGATTCTTTTAAAAGAGTCCTCCAAATAATTCACAACTTAAATTTCATTCTTCCCAGCTGGGACAAGAAGATCTCTCTTTAGTGTATACACAATTTTATTTTTTTCTTTTATATATGTCTTTACGTTTGTGCATTTGTCTAAATTTCATGTTAAAGTGATGTCACAAATATATGTTTATATGTGCGTCTGTCTAGTGTGATGTCACAAATAATTAAGCGCTTAAAAAAAAAGATAGATATAGATCCAAATAATGTTAATTCATTTAAGTTTAGAATATTCTAATTAGATAATCAATATATTTATGTATACATAGATAGATAATCACATAAGTTTAGAATATTCTAATTAGATAATCAATATATACAGATAGATAGATATTCATATAAGTTTAGAATATTTTAATTAGATAATCAATTATAATAATAATAAATTTTGATTTATAGTTGTCTCCAGGACTTCTCTTCAGCTGTGAATATGATTAATGTTGTATAACCTGATATTTTGGTGTTTTGACATGGGATTGTTTATTTGTTATTAACTTCATTTATCTATTACCTGATTAATTTGAATTATTTCAACAGGTATAGGATTGCTGTATATACAGAGACTCGAGGATTCCAGCTAACAAATTATTTTTCCAAAGTGCCTTTAATTTTTCCTTAATCTATTTTTTATGCAGTAAACACCCTCAGTTTCTCTTTGATTATTTCTGAATGTGATATTTTGTCAGCTTATGTTTGTGGGAGCTTAAGCAGCAATGTGTGTGAGCAGAGATCAATTTTTATTTTCTACTCTAATAATTCTTTTTTTAGTTTGACAGCTCACCTTTTGATCTCAGTGCTGGAATAGCACTGCCTTTCCCTTAATAATGGATGCTTGAGTTTTTAGGTAGCGGGCCCTGAAGATTCGCTGGTGGAAATGTCTAGACACAAAAAAGATGGCTGCTGCTACAACTGCAGGGACCACAGTCACTGCAAGCATCCCTGCTGCTGAAGCATCGAACAGCCTCACCAGCAGTGTGGCCTCTGCTCTGTATGCATGGGGCCTCCTGAATCTATGTGTTATAACTTATGGACATTTTGATTTTCCATTATTTTGGGACATTACGGGACAATGCCTTGTGGGTATTTGTCTAAGAGAACTCAGTGCATTACTTGATGAAACTAAGGGCAGCTGATTCGCTTAAAGAACTTGATGCGCTATGGAAACTTGGCTCATCAGCAGTAGGCTTGCCACCTTAAAGCCACAGCATCTCCTAAAAATTGGATGGCTGTTAGTCAACACACAGTCAATCCTGAAGGGCTCGATTGAATGGCTGGTTAGCCTATGATGGGTAAGATCCCCAGAGAGGGGACAACCTAAGACATGGCACAGTCGCATGGGACAGTCTAATGTGGCCGGCATGTCAACCTAAGCCAAAAATCAGGACAGCCTTGATTCCCATGACGGGTAAGAATGTTGGTTGCACATGGACATCCTAGAACATCCCCTCTTTTAAAACAATAAGGGGGAAATGAAGGAGCCCTAATCAAGGAGATAGCTAAAGATTGTGGTTAGCTGAGTTTCCACCTGATATTAATACATTATTCAAAGAATCTTTGTATGCCTGTGAACACTGTATGACACACCTGTAAGCTCAAGCTGTAAGCACTTGTCCTTGTTAAAGCTATATGTATATAACCGGGTGAGGTTGGTTAGAGTGTGTGGGAAGAAGAAGAAGGTGGTGGTTGGAGTTAGAGCGTTTGGAGTGATTGCTGGAGCCGGAGAGAGAAGAAGAATAAAAGACCTTTTTTCATTTTCATTCTGCCTCTGAATTTTCCTGCGGCGTTCATTGCTCCAGGCAACTTTCGCTTCAGGCAGCAACACATCATCACTGTGTGGTCAATTTTATTTTCAAGATTATATATTTTGTTCTCTTGTCTGAGGTCCTATCTTCCAAGTGATCCAATCTGTTGGTGGTGCTATCTATTGAATTTTTTAAGTGCCTTATTGTTTCTTTCATTTCAAGGATTTCTATTTTTTTCCAAGTGTTTATTTACTTATTTAGTTGTACACAATGCCTTTATTTATTTTTACATGGTGCTGAGGATCGAACCCAGGCCACGCACCTGCTAGGTGAGTGCTCTACTGCTGAGCCAAAACCCCAGCCCATGGACTCTTTTTTTTTTTTTTTTTTTTTTAACTTTTTGATGTAGGTTTTATTCTTTTTTTCTGTTATTCTTTTTTTAAATTTATTTTTTTAATTTATAATAATTACAATTCATAGTGCCCGTATATAGCATCTTTTTACATACAACTGTTTGTATAAAAAGTATATTTGTACAATTCAGGTCTTCAATCATGCATTTAGGAAAATGATATCCATCTTGTTCAACTGCCTTTTCCCCCCCTTTTCTCCCCCTCCCTCCCTCCTATCTCCCTCCCTTCCCCTCCTTTCCCTTTGACCATTCTAGTGTTCCTCTAATCCTCCTATGTACCCCCATCCAACAATACTGTGAACTAGCCTCCTTATATCAGAGAAAACATTTGGTACTTGGATTTTTGAGACTGACTAACTTCACTTAGCATTATGTCTTCCAACTTCATCCATTTACCTGTGAATGCCATTATTTTATTTTCTTTTATTGCTGAGTAAAATTCCATTGTGCGTATATACCACATTTTCTTAATCCACTCATTTACTGAGGGACATCTAGGTTGGTTCCACAACCTAGCTATTGTGAATTGCGCAGCTACAAACATTGAGATAGCTGTGTCACTGTAATATGCTGTTTTTAAGTCCTTTGGGAATAGACCCAGGAGTGGGATGGCTGGGTCATAGAGTGCTTGCATTCCCAGTTTTCCAAGAAATCTCTATACTGCTTTCCATAATGGTTGCACCATTTTGCAGTCCCACCAGCAATGTATGAGTGTGCCTTTTTCCCCACATCCTCTCCAACATTTATTGTTGTTTGTGTTCTTGATAGCTGCCATTCTGACTGGAGTGAAATGAAATCTTAGAGTAGTTTTGATTTGCATTTCGCTAATTGCCAGCGATGTTGAACATTTTTTTTATGTATTTGTTGATTAATCGTGTATCTTCTTCTGAGAGGTGTCTTCTCAATTTCTTAGCCCATTTATTGATTGGGTTATTTGTTTTTTTGGTGTTAAGTTTTTTGAGTTCTTTATATATTCTAGAAATTAGTGCTCTATCTGATGTGCATGTATTAAATATCTGTTCCCAATTAGTTGGCTCTCTATTCACCTCAATGATTGTTTCTTTTGCTGAGAAGAACCTTTTTAGTTTAAATCTATCCCATTCATTAATTCTTGGTAGTAATTCTTGTGCTACAGGATTCTTATTAAGGAACTTGGGTCCTAATCCGACATGTTGGAAATTGGAGCTTACTTTTTCTTCTATTGGGCGTATTGTCTCTGGTCTAATTCCTAGGTCCTTGATCCACTTTGAATTGAGTTTTGTGCATGGTGAGGGATAAGGGTTTAATTTCAATTTGTTGCATAGGGATTTCTAGTTTTCCCAGCACCATTTGTTGAAGAGGCCATCCTTTCTCCACTGTACATTTTTGGCTCCTTTGTCTAATATAAGATAGCTGAAATTATAAGTATTAGTCTCTGTGTCCTCAATTCTGTACCATTGTATCACCCACCGGTCTGTTTTGGTGCCAATACCATGCTGTTTTTGTTACTATTGCTCTATAGTATAATTTAAAAGTCTGGTATGGTGATGCCACCTGCTTCACATTTCTTGCTCAGGATTGCTTTGGCTATTCTGGGTCTCTTATTTTTCCAGATAAATTTCATGACTGCTTTTTTTATTTCTTTGAAGAATGACATTGGGATTTTGATTGGAATTGCATTAAATCTGTATAATGTTTTTGGTAGTATGGACATTTTGACAATATTAATTCTACCTATCCAAGAGCAAGGTAGGTCTTTCCATCTTCTGAGTTCTTCTATGATTTCTTTCTTTAGTGTTCTATAATTTTCATTAGAGAGGACTTTCACCTCTTTTGTTAAGTTGATTCCCAGGTATTTTTTTTTTTTGATACTATTGTAAATGGGGTAGTTTTCATCATTTCCCTTTCAGAGGCTTTGTCGCTGATGTACAAAAATGCCTTTGACTTATTGGTATTGATTTTGTATCCTGCAACTTTGCCAAATTCATTTACTAGTTGTAAAAGTTTTCTGGTAGAGTTTTTTGGGTCTTCTAGGTATATTATCATGTCATCAGCAAATAGTGCTAATTTGAGCTCTTTTTTTCCTATCTGGATCCCTTTAATTTCTTTTGTCTGTCTAATTGCTCTGGCCAGAGTTTCCAGTACTATGTTAAATACCAGTGGTGAAAGGGGGCATCCCTGTCTTGTTCCAGCTTTTAGAGGGAATGCTTTCAATTTTTATCCATTTAAGATAATGTTAGCTCGGGGCCTTGCATAAATAGCTTTTATAATGTTGAGATATATTCCTGATATTCCTAGTTTTTCCAGTGTTTTGAACATAAAGGGGTGTTGTATTTTGTCAAATACTTTTTCTGCATCTATTGAGATGATCATGTGATTTTTATCTTTAAGACTATTGATGTGATGTATTATGTTTATTGATTTCTGAATGTTGAACCATCCTTGCATCCCTGGAAGGGATCTTGATCATGGTGCACTATCTTTTTGATATGTTTTTGTATCCGATTTGCCAGGATTTTGTTGAGGATCTTTGCATCTATTTTCATTAAAGATATTGGCCTGGAGTTTTCTTTTTTGGATGTGTCTTTGCCTGGCTTTGGACTTAATGTAATGTTGGCCTCATAGAAAGAGTCTGGAAGAGTTCCCTCTTTTTCTATTTCTTGAAATAGTTTGAAGAGCATTGGTATTAGTTCCTCTTTGAAAGTTTTATAGAACTCAGCTGTAAACCCATCAGGTCCTGGACTTTTCCTTGTTGGTAGCTCTTTGATGACGTCTTTTATTTCTTCACTTGTAATCGATCTGTTTAAGTTGTGTATAGCCTCCAGTTCCAGTTTAGGCAAATCATACGACTCTAGAAATCTGTCAATGTTTTCAATATTTTCTATTTTATTAGAATACAAGTTTTCAAAGTAATTTCTAATTATCTTCAGTGTATCTGAGGTGTTTGTTGTGATATTCCCTTTTTCATCACGAATGTTAGTAATTTGAGTTTTTTTCTCTTCTTCTTTTTGTTAGCATCACTAAGGGTCTGTCAATTTTGTTTATTTTTTCAAAGAACCAACTTTTAGTTTTGTAAATTCTTTGAATGGTTTCCTTAGTCTCAATTTTATTAATTTCTGCTCTGATTTTAATTATTTCCTGTCTTCTACTGCTCTTGGTGTTGGTCTGTTCTTCTTTTTCTAGTGCTTTGAGGTGTGATGTTAAGTCATTTATTTGTTGTTGTTGTTTTTTTTTTTTTCTTTTAAGGAATGAACTCAGTGCAATGAATTTTCCTCTTACTACTGCCTTCATAGTGTCCCAGAGATTTCTATACGATGTATCTGTGTTCTCATTTACCTCTAGGAATTTTTCAATCTCCTCTTTGATGTCTTTTTCAACCTCTTGTCTATTCAAGCATGTTGTTTAGCTTCCAGTTGTTGGAGTAGTTTTTCTTATTCCTTGTTTTGTCGTCGATTTCCAATTTCATCCCTTTATGGTCTGATAGAATGCAGGGTAGTATCTCTATTTTTTTGTTATATTTGCTGAGAGTTTCCTTATGACATAATATATGGTCTATTTTGGAGGAGGAGCCATGTGCTGCTGAGAAAAATGTGTATTCATTTACTGAGGGATGAAATATTCTATATATGTCCGTTAGCTCTAAATTATTAATTGTTTTAAGGAGGCTTAAAGTTTCTTTGTTTAGCTTTTGTTTGGATGATCTATCCATTGGTGAGAGAGGTGTGTTGAAGTCCCCTAGAATAACTGTGTTGTGGTCTATTTTACTCTTGAACTTGAGAAGAGTTTGTTTGATGAATGTAGGTGCTCCATTATTTGGGGCATATAGATTTATGATTGTTATATCCTGTTGATGAATGGTTCCCTTAAGTAGTAAGAAATATCCATCTTTGTCCCTCTTGATTAGTTTTGGTTTGAAGTCTACCTTATTTGATATGAGAATGGAAACCCTTGCTTGCTTCTGCAGGCCATGTGAGTGATAAGACTTTTCCCAGCCTTTCACTTTCAGTCTGTTGATGTCTTTTTCTACGAGGTGTGTTTCTTGGAGACAGCAAATTGTTGGGTTCTTTTAATCCATTCTGATAATCTGTGTCTTTTGATTGGTGAGTTTAGGCCATTAACATTCAGGGTTACTATTGAGATTTTTTTTTTAATTCCCATCCATTTTTATTTGTATTATGGTCTTTAGCTTGATTTGGTTTCTCTTCTGGTTGGTATTTCCCTTAGTTTAATATCTCCCTTTGTTGATTTTCATTGTTATTTTTCTCTTCTTCTTCATGAGAAATTTTGCCCAGGATGTTCAGAAGTGCTGGCTTTCGAGTTGTGAAATCTTTTAACTTTTGCTTGTCGTAGAAGGTTTTTATTTCATCTTCAAATCTAAAGCTCAGTTTTGCTGGATATAAGATTCTTGGTTGACATCCCTTTTCTTTCAGAGCTTGAAATATGCTATTCCAGGATCTTCTTGCTTTTAAGGTCTGGGTTGAAAAATCTGAACATAGTATGATTGGTTTCCCACTATATGCAATCTGCTTCCTTTCTCTTGTGGCTTTTAGTATTCTCTCCTTGCTCAGTATATTAGGCATTTTCATTATAATGTGTCTTGGTGTGGATCTGTTGTGATTTTGTTTGGTGTTCAGTAAGCCTCTTGAACTTGGTTTTCCCATTCATTCCTCAAGTTTGGAAAATTTTCTGTAATTATTTCATTAAATAAATTACTCATTCCTTTGGCTTGAAACTCTGCCCCTTCCTCTATGCCAATCACTCTTAAGTTTGGTCTTTTTATGTTGTCCCATAATTCTTGGATGTTATGTTCTTGATTGCCTATGAGTTTTGCTGTGTAATCTAAATTTTTCTCTAGGATATATATTTTGTCTTCATTGCCTGAGGTTCTTTCTTCCAAGTGGTCTACTCTGTTGGTGATGCTTTCAATTGAACTTTTATTTTAGTTTATTGTTTCTTTCATTTCTGGAATTTCTGTTTGGTTTCTCTTTAGAGCCTCTATTTCCCTATTGAAGTAATCTTTTACTTCCTGTATTTGTTTTTGGAGTTCTTTGTCAAAATGATCTTTTGCCACCTGTATTTGCTCCCCCATCTCATTTTTGATTTCATTCTTAAGTTCCATAAACATTTGGAATATGTAATTTCTAAATTCCATCTCTGGCATTTCACCAACTGTGCTTGCCATGGAATCTACTGATGAGGTATATTGATTTGTTTGTGTCACTTTCTTCCCTTGTTTCTTCATGTTTGTGTGTCTTTTCTTCCTGCACTGTGGATTTTGACTATTTCGATTTTACCTTAAAGCCTTATGTTGCTCCTGTAGTACAATGCTATCAGATCCCCTTATAATTCCTTTACACTTTAAAATCTAACACTTTCTATTCAGAAAATCCAAGTTTGGTCACAATGTACAGATATAGTTAACCCAGATATTGTTTCCAATTTACTCTGTACGCTTCTGATGGGGTTTTATAGCTTCAAATATTTGACACAGAGGTGATATGGTTAGGAAGAAGGAAGTGAGTGTCTTGAATTGTTCTTTCTTAGAAAGTATGAAAAGAGAGTTCTATGGAAGTGGTTTAGTGGAAGTGGTTTAGTATCAGTAGATGAGAGAGGAAAGAGAATGGAGTGAACAATTAGGTGGAAAGACCAATTTATATATAAACCTAACTTATTCAGCTGTTGAGAGAAGAAATAAAGTAAGATGAAAAAGAAAAAAAAATGACAAAAGAGTAGGAATTGGTGTAAGAGAGAGGAGAGTGAGAGTCAACAAAATAGAGAGTAAACTATATATAATACCACTTTGCTATATAGTTCTATTGCGCCCATTCTAGAAATCCCAAATTCTGTGTATAACTTGTTTATGCCTCTGTTGAGTATGCACTGGCAGGGTGTAAATAGGAAAGATGAAGGAAGAAGAAAAGATGCAAAAGCGATAAGGAAGAAAAGAAAGAAAGAAAAGAGGAGCAGAAGCAAACAAACACACTGACAATCAATGCAAAAAAAAAAAAAACAAAAAAAAAAAAAGCAAAAAAAAAAAACCAAAAAAAAAAAAAAACCAAAAAAAAAAAAAAAAAAAAAACAACCCCCCCCCCCAAAACCCAACAATACAAACAAACTAACAACAACAACAACAAAAGTCAAACCCAGGAACAAGTCTCAAACAAAATGGACCCTGGAAATCCCTCCTTTTTTCCTTTCCAGTTTAAGCCAATTGTATTGGATCACATCTAGACAGCAATCCTGTTAGTAGGGTCAAGGCTGCACCTTTGGCCAGTGGCAGAATGGCACAGTGAAAGAGTGTCTCAGGGGGATTGTGTGTCAGCAGATGAATGGCACCGGGAAAGGGACCCTCCAGAAGGCACCCTTTCCCCATGCCCACCCAGAGTTGTAGCTTCTTGGGGCCACTGCACTGGCCTCAGACATGCCCTCCCCTGCTGGTTGCCTGAGCCTCACCCAGGTGTGTGCTGTTCTCAGAGCATTGGCGGCTCCCTGGATGTCTGCAGCTGTTCTTCCTTTCTGCCTTGCTCTTTGTCCGGGTCAGCCACTGTTTTTCTCAAAGATGGTGGTGCTCTCCTCCTGCTCAACAGCAGTTCCGCAGACCTTTGTGTCACTCCAGAGCGTGCAGGATCGGCTTGGCAAGTTGTGTGAAAGAGCTCTACATGGACACCACTCGTGCTTCTAGGCTCCTTTCTATCCTTCCTCGCTGATCGGTTTCAAAGCCACTGTGTGGATCGTCCCCTTACCACAATGTTATCCGGCGGCTGTGCCGGCAGCGCCAATAGCGCTGCTTCGGACTGTGGACTGCTCCAACTCTGCCCCTGTCCGTCGTGGTCCGGAGATCATTGTATTTCACCATCCAGAGGTGCACAAATGTCTCAGCTCCCTTTCAGTTGCAAGAGAATTGCTAGTAACATGCTCATCTTCCCACTAAGCGTCTTTTAGTAACTATGTCCAGAGAGTACTTCCCTCCTGTCGGCCATCTTCCCAGGATCCTCGATCATTCACTATCTCTTTCTTGAAGTAATCTTTTGCTACCTGGATTTGTTCTCTTATCTCTTTTTTGGTGTCATTGATGGTTGCCTGTATTTGATCTCTTATCTTTTTGTTGGAGAGATCAATTTTTTTGCCTGTATCTGCTCACTTAGTTGTTTTTTAAATCCCTTATCATTTTAATTATGTATATCTGGAACTCCTTCTCTGACATTTCACCTACTGTGCTTTCTATGGCTTCTATTGTTGTAGTATCTTGGTTTGTTTTGGACATTTTCCTCCCTTGTTTTTTTCATGTTGTCTATGTGTTTTCCTCCCTTGCAAGGTAAGCCTGAGGTATTACAGCTTCTTCCCTACAGGTTACCCAAAACCTCACCTTTTAGGGAAAAATCAAAATTACAGCTTTCAATGTGCCCAATGTGTACCCATATATCAGTTAGTTTTTATTTTTATATTTACAGTTTTGTTGTTATAAACAGAAATAATGATATCAGTTATACCATGTAGTCTCTATGTTTGTGTGGTTGTTTACAGTACCTAATGATAGAAGGGGGGACTTAGAGGTTGGCTTAGACATTTATGAGGTAGGATGTGAGAAAATAGAGGTATTAGATTATTTAACTAGTGAAAGTGTAATCATGAGAATTTGGCTGTTAGTAGGAGAAGCAAGAGATAGGCATCCCCATGTAAGAGTCCCTGTTAGCTCAAACATCATAACTGGTTGTACCTTCTGGTGCAGCCTGGTCCCCAGGGACCTTAGTGATGTCTTATCTGGACCTTTTTGTTGTTCCTTGTTAGTAGCCTCGCTAACTCAGTTTTGTGGTAGTGGCAGCCTCAGGCCTATAATTATATTGATGTTGGGTTATGTAGCTACAGAATCCCAGTGTGGTATGTCTCTCTGGGCAGACACAGTTACCTCTCTGATTTGCGGGTGTGGGGAGGACCTCTCTCTCCAGGTCTCCTCCTGGCTGCAGTGTGGTGGAGCAGGTGGTCTGGCTTTCCTCTCCCCACTCTCCTCCTCTTGTGTCTCCTCCCAATATAGTTGTTTTGGTGGGGGTTGGGCAGGTGGGTGGCAGGGCCCTTCCTCAGGCTGGAGCCTGTGCTCCTAGTCCTGGTGGTGGTGTGAGCCCGTGGTCAGGCGGGCTGGTGGCTGGGCCCTTCCTTCCAACAGTGGATGTTGCTTCTCCTGGTGTGGCTGGGCAGGTGGTAGTCCCACAGGCAATGAGCAGGGCCATTCTTCTGGCTGGCCCTCTTTCCAACAGTGGCCTGCTATTCCCAGCCCGGGTGGCAGCATGATTTGGTGGTTGGGCAGGCCCAAGTTAAGGTTTTTGATAATTATATTTTGGATTGTTTTTCTATGATCTCTTTCACAACTCTGTTTTTCTTTGTTTCTATTTCTCTTTTTTCTTGCTAATAACCAAATTCAATTGCTATCTCTTTCACTATTCCTTTAGTACTTTTACTTCTGTTGTTTTCTCTCTCCCCCTTTATAAACACATCCTACATCACCTTTGCATTTACTCTGTTCAACTATTGAATCTACAAGCCCTCTCTTCTTCTTTCCTCTTAAAGAACTCTATCTTTAACTGGATGCATATACATATTCATATATCATTATTTTTCTCATTTCTAGAATTTTTGAAGTCAGTTATTTTTCATGATTAGTATTTTGAGGAGTATTATGTTTAAGTAGTATACATTGATTTTGTTCTTGTAATCTTTCTAAAATTATTTATTAATTTTTTACTTTTATTTTATGCACTTCTCTCCCACTTATTTTTTTTTAACTCCCTTTCTCTCTTTTCCTCTGCTAACAGCCAATCCCTATTGTTCTCTCCTCACTCTTTCTTTAAATTTTTCCTTTTATTTTCTCTCCTCCTCCCTCATAATCATCACATCCTTGATCACTTCTGTTCTATCTCTCTTCACCACTTGAAATTGTAAACTCTTTTGTAAACCTACTGTTTTCATTGTGGCAATAAGTGATCATATCATTTCTGTTTATTGTGACAATCATATTGCAGATTTCATAGCAAGAGCTATTTGGCTTGATGCCATAAATTGTTTACATGGGTTGTTGTTATTATCTGTCTTCCCATACAATGTGAGGTACTAGAAACATTCAAAAATAACTATGAGTACACAGAGTAGAAACTCTACAGCCTGAGAACTAACAGTGAATGGGTAGACACACAAACAATATGAAAAAACAGGAGACAAATAACCCCAAGCAAACAAAAATGCTTCAATAACAGAATCCATTGACACCACTGTGGAAGTAATGTCATAGAAGAGTTTTAGAATGTTCAAATTTAAATCAGTCTACAAGATAAAGGTTGATGTAATGAAGAAAATACAGGAAGCAAAAGATCACTTCAATGAAGAGAGGAATTCTGAACAAAAACCAAGCAGAAACCCTCAAAATGAAGGACTCAATAAACCACATCAAAATTTCATTGGAAAGTATCACTAGCAGACTAGGCCACTTGGAATACACAGTTTCAGGCAATGAAGACAAAATATATAATCTTGAAAATAAAGTTGACCATGGAGAAAAGATGTTAAGAGACCATGAACAGAACCTCTAATAAATATGGGATAACATGAAAAGGTCGAAATTGAGATTTATTAGGGTGATGAAAGTTCGAAGACACAAACCAAAAGAATGCATAAACTTGCAAAATATAAATATGAAAAATTACAACAGACCCACACCAAGGCACATTATTGTGAAAATGCCTGACATTCAGAATGAGGATAGAATTCTGAAGGCTCCCAGAGAAAATGACAGGTCACATTGAGAGGGGAACCAATTCAGATCTCAGCTATTTTTCAACCCAGACCCTTAAAGCTCTGGAAGACAATGACAATGGATGCCAACCAAGAATACTATACACTGCAAAAGCAAGCTTCAGTATTTGGTGATGAAATAAAATTTTCTATGATAATGAAGTTAAAAGAATTCACAACTAGAAATCCTGAACTACAAAGCATACTCAACAAAATATTCCATGAAGAAGAAAAAAAAAAGAAAAAAAAAAAAAAAGAAAAGAAGAAATAAAAAAAAAAAGAAGGAAAAAAGAAAAGAAAACCAGCAAAGGGAGGAACTACACTAGAAGAATAGTCAATCAAAGGAGAAACTAATTCAAATTAAGAAACCAGAAATAATTCAAAATGACAGGGAATAAACAGCATTTCTCAATAATGACATTAAATGTAAATGGCCTAAACTCATCAATCAAAAGACATAGATGGCAGATTGGATTAAAACACGAGATCCAACAATATGCTCTCTCAAGTTGACTCACCTACTAAGCAAAAATATTCATAGCCTGAAAGTAAAAGGATGGGAAAAAAACTTATCATTCACATCGATCTCATACACACGCAGGGGGTCTCTATCCTCATATTTGATAGAGTGGACTTCAAGTCAAAATTAATCTGAAAGGACAAAGAAAACCATTTCATACTGCCTAAGGGAACTATACATCAAACACACATAATAATCCTAAATATTTGTGCTCCAAATAATGGAGCATTTACATACATCAATCAAACATTTTACAATCTCATGGATCACATAGATCACAACACAATATTACTGGGTCACTTCAATATGCCTCTCTAATTGATAGATCTTTAAAAAAATACTAAATAAAGAAAGCATAGAAATGAAAAATACAGTTAATAATTTAGACTTAACAGACATATATAGAATATTTCATTCATCAGTGAAATGAATATACTTTCTTCTCAAAGCATATGGATCTTTCTCTAAAATAGACCATATTTTAAGCCACAAAGTAACTCTTAGCACATAAAAAAATAGAGAGAATATCTGGCATTTTATCATATCATAACTGGATAAAATAAGAAATCAAAAATAAAATAAAAAATAGAAGCTACTCTGATACCTGGAGTTTAAATCATATACTACAGAATGACAAATGGATAGCTGAAGAAATCAGGGATGAAATAAAAAATACCTAGAGGTTGGGGTTGTGGCTTAGCGGCAGAGTGCTCACCTCTCACGTGCGGGGCCCGGGTTTGATCCTCAGCACCACATAAACATAAATGCATTGCATTGTGTACAACTAAAGTAAATAAATAAATATTTAAAAAAATACCTAGAGGCAAATGAGCATAGTGACACAATGTATCAAAATCTCTGGGATGCTATGAAGGTGGTTCTAAGAGGAAAGTTCATTGCATTGAGCTCATTTATTAAAAGAATATAAATTCACCAAATAAATAACATAACTTTATATCTTAAAGCACTAAAAAGAAGAAGAAGAAATCAACACCCAAGTCAGTAGAAGAGAAAAAACAATTAAAATCAGAGCCAGAATTAATGACATTGAAACAAACAAAATAATTCAAAGAATTGATGAAGCAAAAAGTTGGTTCATTGAAAAGATAAATAAAATTGTTAAACCTGTAGTCAAGCTAGTGAAGAAAAAGAGAGAGAAAACTCAAATAACTAAAATTTATGAGGAGAAAGGGAAATATCACCATGGACACCACTGAAATGCAGATGATAATCAAAAACTACTTTGAAAATCTATACTCCAATAAAATAGAAACCATAAAGACATTGACAAATTTCTAGAGGCACAGTGAATCAAAAGGACATCGAAAATTTAAACAATTGATTTCAAGCAATGAAATTGAAGATGCCCTCAAAAGCCTACCATCACCACCACCACCAACAACAACACAAACCCAGGACCAGACATATTCTCAGCTGAGTTCTACTAGACCTTCAAGGAAGAACTTGCACTAATGCTCCTCAAATTATTCCATGATATAGAAAAGGAGGGAACTCTTCCAAACTCATTCTATGAAGCTAGTAGCAACCTGATACCCAAACCAAAGACACATCAAGGAAAGAAAACTTCAGACCAATATCCTTGATGAACATAGATAGAAAAATTCACAATGAAATACTGTAAAACAGCATACAAACATATTAAAAAGATAGTGTACCATGATCAAATGGGGTTCATACTGGGAATGCAAGGTTGATTCAACATATGGAAATCAATGAATGTAATTCACCACAACAATACACTTAAAGATAAGATTTACATGATTATCTCAACAAATGCATAAAAAGCATTTGACAGAATTCAGAATCCATTTGTGTTCAAACTGTAGAAAAAATAGGGATACTAGGAACATATTTCAATATTGTAAAAGCTATTATGCTAAACACAAGGCCAACATCATTTTAAATGGAGAAAAATTGAAAACATTCCCTCCAAAAACTAGAATATGACAGGAATGACCTCACACCACTCCTATTCAACATAATCCTTGAAACCCTAGCCAGAGCAACTAGACCAAAAAAAAAAATAATAATAAAATAAATAAACAATTAAATTAAAGGGATACAAATAGGAAAAGAAGAGATCAAACTATCCCTATCTGCCCATGACATGATTCTATATTTAGAAAACCTGAAATTCTCTACCACTTGCAGAACTTGTAAACAAATTCATCACAGTAGCAGGATATAAAATTAACACTAACAAATCAATTGTATCCCTATACACCAATGACAAATCAGCTGAAAGAGATATCAGAAAAACTATTGCATTTACAATAGCCCCCCCACCTCCAGATAAATACTTAGGAATCAATCTAACAAAAGAAGTAAAATACCTCTACAATGAAAACTTCAGATATCTAAAGAGAGAAATTGAAGAAGACTCCAGAAAATGGAAAGACCTCCCACGTTCTTGGATAGGCAGAATTAATATTATTAAAAATGGCCATAGTGCAAAATACTATACAGATTTCATGAAATTCCTACTAAAATTCCAATGATATTCTTCAGAGAAAATAGAAAAAGCAGTCATGAAATTCATTTGAAATAGTAAGAGGCTCAGAATAGCCAAAGCAATCCTTAGTGAGAAAGTGATGCAGGAGACATCTCAATACCAGATCTTAAATTATACTACAGAGCTATAGTAAAAAGGCATGGTTCTGTCTTCACAACAGACATAAAGAACAATGGAAGAGGACCACAACCCCAGCCCTTGTGCAGAAAGAGAAGGAGCAGATGAATGTCTGCTGTTTAGTAAGGAGAGTGACTGCACATGCATGGTTGTAGGATAGAAACTGCCCTGAGGCCCTACCGACCAATGCATTGGGTGGTTTTCCCTGCCAGCTTCCATCTAGTGACAACAGCCAGGACCTACAAGACCACTTTCCAGGTTCCTACAGGTAAGGTATTGGTAACCTGTAGGGACACTACAAGATTTTAAGGTAGAAACCATAATACCTCGAATCCACACTGCTAGAGAGAAAGACACATGGACAACATGAAGAAATAAGGGAAGAAACACCCCAAGCTGATACAGTAATAGTACAGCACTGTAGACGAAATGTCAAAGGAGGAGTTGAGAATGTACATAATTAAAATGATCTGCAAAGCAAAGAATGAATTAAGAGAGAAAATACAGGCAAATTGACTACTCCAACAAAGAGATATGAGAGGAAATACAGGTAGCAAAGATTACCTTAAGAAAGAGATAGAGACTCTGGAAAAAATAAAAAAGGAAATCCTTGAAATGAAGGAAACAATAAACCAAATAAAAAATTCAACAGAAAGCATCAACAACAGACTAGATCACATGGATGGAAGGCAGAACCTCAGGCATGAAAACACAATATATAATCATGAAAATAAAGTTGACCACATAGTGAAGATGGTGATAAACCATGAACCAAGAGTTATGGGAGAACATGAAAAGACCAAATGTAAGAATTATCTGGATAGAGGAAGGCACAGAGATACAAACCAAAGGAATGCACAATATCTTCAGTGAAATAATATCAGATAATTTCTCAAGCATGAAGAATGTATTGAAAAATCAAATACAAGAGGCTTACCAAATGTACAAAATTACAAGAGATCCACACCAAGTCACATTATAATGAAAGTGCCTAGCGAACAGAATAAGAATAGAATCTTAATATCCACAAGAGAAAAGTTCATAAAAGTTGGGAGATCCTGGAACAACATATATCAAGGTTGAAAGAAAATGGATGCTGGGGCTGGTATTGTGGCTCAGTGGCAGAGCATTTGCCTCACAAGTATGAGGCACTGGGTTTGATCCTCAGCACCAAATAAAAATAAATAAATAAAATAAAGGAATTTGTCCATTTACAGCTATAAAAATAAAAATAAAATGGATGGCAACCAAGAATCTTATATCCAGCAAAATCAAGCTTCAGATATGATGATGAAATAAAAACCTTCCATGAAAAACAAAAATTAAAAGAATTTATAATGAGAAAGCCTGTACTGGAGAATATTCTTGGCAAAATAGTTCATGAAAACAACAATGAAAATCAGCAAAGGGAGGAATTACACTAAAGGAAAATTTAATCCAAGGAGAAACCAAGTCAAGTTAAAAACCCAAAATAAATCAAAATGACCGAGAATACAAACCACATCTCAATAATAACCCTGAATGTTAATGACCTAAAATCATCTACTAAAAGACATAGACTGGCAGATTGGATTTAAAAAATCCAACAATATGCTGCCTTCAAGAGACTCATCTCATAGGAAAAGACACCCACAGACTGAATGTGAAGGGATGGGACAAAACATATCAGTCACATGTGCCATGTAAACAAGGAGGGGTTTCCATCCTAATATCAGATAAAGTGGACTTCAAACCAAGTTAGTCAGAAGAGATAAAGAAGGACATTTCATACTGCTTAAGGAAATCACACATCAACAAGGCATAACAATCGTAAATATCTATGCCCCAAACAATGGAGCATCTACATATATCAAACAAACCCTTGTCAATTTCAAGAATCAAATAGACCACAACACAATAATACTGGAATACTGGGTGACTTTAATACACCTCTCTCACCACTGGGTAGATCTTCCAAACAAAACCTAAACAAAGAAACCATACAACTCAATAATACAATCAATGATTTAGATTTAACAGACGTATAGAGTATTTCATCCTTCATCCAGTGAATATACCTTCTTCTCAGCAGCACATGGATCCTTCTCTAAAATAGACCATGTATTATGCCACAAAGCATCTCTCAGCCAATACACAAAAATAGATACTACTCTCTGTTTTATCAATCATAATTGAAAAAACCTAGAAATCAATGATAAAATAAAAAGTAGAAGTTATGGCAACAGGGCTGGGATTGTGGCTCAGCGCTAGAGCACTCGCCTAGCATGTGTGCAGCCTGGGTTCGATCCTCAGCACCACGTACAAATAAATGCATTGTGTACAACTAAAGCAAATAAATAAATAAATATTTTTTAAAAAAAGAAGTTACGACGCCGGACGCGGTGGCGCACACCTGTAATCCCAGCACTTTGGGAGGCTGAGGCAGGAGGAGGATCGCGAGTTCAAAGCCAGCCTCAGCAATGGCGAGGCACTTAGCAACTCAGTGAGACCCTGTCTCTAATAAAATACAAAAAAAAGGGCTGGGGATGTGGCCTAGTGGTCAAGTGCCCCTGATTTCAATCCCCAGTACCACACACACACACACACACACACACACACACACACACAAAAAAAAAGAAGTTACGGCAACACCTGGAGACTCAATAATATGATAATGAATGAGCAATAGATAGCAGAAGACATCAGGGAGGAGATAAAAAAAAGTTCCTAGAGGTAAATAAGAACACTGATACAACATGTCAAAATCTCTGGGACACTATGAAGGCCGTGCTAAGAGGAAAGTTCATTGCATTGAGCTCATTCATTAAACGAATAAAAAGTCAAGAAATAAATGACCTAACATTACATCTCAAAGCCCTAGAAAAAGAAGAACAAATCAACACCAAAATTAGTAGAAGACTGGAGATAATTAAAATCAGAGCTGAAATCAATAAAATTGTAACAAAAGAAACAATTCAGAAAATTGACATAACAAAAAGTTGGTTGTTTCAAAAATAAATAAAATTGATAAACCTTTAGTTATGTTAAAGAAGAGGAGAGAGAAAACTCAAATTACTAAAAGTCATGATGAAAAAGGAAATATCACAATGAACACTATTGAAATACAGAAGATAATAAGAAACTATTTTGAAAATTTATACTCCAATAAAATAGAAAAACTGAATGACATTGAAAATTTTTCTAGAAACATATAATCTACCCAAACTGGATCAGGAGGAAGTACACAACTTAAACAGCTCAATTTCAAGCAAGGAAGTAGAAGAAACCATCAAAAGCCTACCAACCAAGAAAAGCCCAAGACAAGACAGGTTCTCAGCTGAGTTCTACAAGACCTTCAAAGAAAATCTAATACAAATACTCCTCAAATTATTCCATGAAATAGAAAAGGAGTGAACCCTTCCAAACTCATTCTATGAGGCTAGCAGCACCTTGATACCAAAACCAGACAATGACACATCAAGGAAAGAAAACTTCAGACAAATATCCCTAATGAAATAGACATAAAATTCTCAATAAAATCCTGGCCAATCATATACAAAAATACATTAAAAAGACAGTGCACCACGTTCAAGTGGGGTTCATCCTTGGGATGCAAGGTGGGTTCAACATATCAAACTTAATAAATGTAATACATCACATCAATACACTTAAAGACAAGAATCATATTATTATCTCAATAAATGCTGAAAAAGCATTTGATAAAATACAGCATCTTTTCATGTTCAAAACACTTGAAAAACTAGGAAGAGTAGGATCATACACCAACATTTTAAAAGCTATCTATGGTAAGCCCAAGGCCAACATTATTCTAAACAGAGAAAAATTGGTAGCATTCCCCCTAAAAAATGGAACAAGACAGGGATGTCCTCTTTCACCACTTCTATTCAACATAGTCCTTGAAATACTAGCCAGAGCAATCAGACAGACAAAAGAAATTAAAGGGATATGCACAGAAAATTAAGAACTCAAACCATCATTCTTTGCCAACAATGATTCTATATTTATAAGATCTCAAAAATTTGACCAGAAAATTTCTAGAACTAATGAATCAATTCAGCAAAGTAACAGGATATGAAATCAATATCCATAAATCAAATGCATTTTTATACATAAGTGATGAATCTACTTAAAGATTCAGAAAAAATACCCCATTCAAAATAGCCTCAAAAATATAAAATCCTTGGGAATCAATCTAAGAAAAGAGGTGAAAGTCCTCTAAAATGAAAACTACAGAACACTAACGGAGAAAATTGAAGAAGACCTTAGAAGATTGAAAGATCTCCTATGCTCGTGGATAGGCAGAGTTAATACCAAAGTTAATACCAAAACTGTTATACAGATTTAATGCAATTCCTATTAAAATCCCAATGACATTCTTCATATAACTAGAAAAAACAATGATGAAATTTATTTGGAAAAATAAGAGACTCAGAATAGCCAAAGCAATTCTTAGCAAGAAAAGTGAAGAGAAGGCATCACAATACCAAAGCTTAAACTACATTACAGAGCAATAGTAAAAAAAAAAAAAAAACAGCATGGTATTGGCACCAAAATACACATGTAGACCAATGGTATAGAATAGAAGACACAGAGACCAACCCACGTAAATACAGTTATCTCATACTAGACAAAGGTGCCAAAAACATACATTGCAGAAAGGATAGCCTCTTCAACAAATGGTGCTGGGAAAACTGGAAATCCATATGTAGCAAAATGAAATTAAAACCTCTATCTCTCACCCTGCACAAAATTCAACTCAAAGTGGATCAGGGACCTAGGAATTAGACCAGAGACCCTTCCCCTATAGGAGAAAAAGTAGGCCCAAATCTTTATCATGTCAGATTAGACCTCGACTTCCTTAACAAGACTCTTAAATGCAAGAAATAAAATCAAGAATTAGTAAATGGGATGGATTCAAACAAAAAGCTTCTTTTCAGCAAAAGAAACAATCTTGAGATGAATAGAGAGCCTACAATATGGGGGCATTTTTTACCATACGCACATCAGATAGAACACTAATCTCCAGAATATATTAAAAAAACTCAAAGAACTTAACACTAAACAAACAAAACCAAACAACCCAAACAATAAATGGGCTAAGGAACTGAACAGACACGTCTCAGAAGAAGATATACAAGCAATCAACATATATATGAAAAAGTGTTCAACTTCTTTAGTAATTAGAGAAATGCAAATCAAAACTAAGATTTCATCTCACCCCAGTCAGAATGGAAGTTATCAAGAATACAAGCAATAATAAGTGTTGGAGAAGATGTAGGGAAAAAGTTACATTCATCCATTGCTGGTGGGAGTAAAAATTGGTGCAACCACTTTGGAAAGCAGTGTGGAGATTCCTCAGAAAACTTGGTATGGAACTGCCATTTGACCCAGCTATCCCATCCCTTGGTCTATACCCAAAGGACTTAAAATCAGCATACTATAGTGACATAGCCACACCAATGTTTATAGCAGCTGAATTCACAATAGTGCAACTGTGGAACCAACCTAGCTGCTCATGAATAGATGAATAGATAAAGAAACTGTGATATATATATATATATATATATATATATATATATATATATGTATATATATACATATATATACACACACAATGGAATATTATTCAGCATTAAAAGAGAATAAAATCATGGCATCTGCAGGTAAATGAATGGAGTTGGAGAATATTAACCTAAGCAAAGTAAACCAATCCTAAAAAACTAAAGGCTGAATGTTTTCTCTGATTAGTGGATGCTGATCTCTGATGGGGGTGAGGGGCATGGGAAGAATGGAGGAACTTTGGATTGGGAAAAAAGGAGGGTGTAGAGGGGTTATGGGGGTAGGAAAGATGGTGGAATAAGATTGACATCATTACTGTAGATGTATGTATGATTGCATGAATGGCATGTCTCTACACAGGTACAACTAGAGAATTGAAATGTTGTGCTCCATTTGTGTACGATGAATTGAAATTCATTCTTCTGTCATGTACAACTAAGTAGAACTACAACAACAACAACAACAAAGACCAATGGAACAGAGTAGAAGACACAGTCATACTCACATACAAAGGTGCCATTGGAGAAAGGATAGCCTCTTCAACAAATGGTACTGGGAAAACTGGAAATCCATATGTTTTAGAATGAAATTGAACCCATGTCTCTCACCCTGCATAAACATAAACTCAAAGTGGATCAAGGACCTAGGCATTAGACCAGAAACCCTGTGCTTTCTAGAAGAAAAAGCAGGCCCAACTCTCCATCATGTCAGCTTAGGAACCAATTTCCTCAATAAGCCTCCTAAAGCACAAAAAGTAAAATCAAGAATCAATAAATGGGATGCTATCAAACTAAAAAACTTCATAACAAAGGAAACAATCAAGACTGTGAATGGAGTGCCTACAGAATGGGAGAAAATCTTTACCACGTGACCCTCAGATAGAGTATTAACCTCCAAGATATATAAAGAACTCAGAAAACTTAATACCAAAAAATCAAATAACCCAATGAATAAATGCAAAGGAACTGAACAGGCAATTCACAGAAAAAAAATATGAATGGTCAACAAATATATGAGAAAATGTTCAACATCTCTAGCAATCAGAGAAATTCCAATGAAAATGATGTGGAGATTCCATCTCACTTAGTTGCAATGGCAATTATCAAGAATATAAGCAACAACAAATGTTGGTGAGGATGTGGGGAAAAGGTTCACTCATACATTACTGGTAGGAATGCAAACTGTTGCAACCACTATGGAAAGCAGTATGGAGATTCCTTAGAAAATTTGGAATGGAACCACCATTTGACACAGTTATTCTGCTTCTTAATTTATACCCAAAAGACTTAAAATCAGCATACTACAGTAATGGAGCCACATCAATGTTTATAGCAGCTCAATGCACAGTAGCCGAACTATGGAAACAACCTAGGTGCCCTTCAACAGATGAATAGATAAAGAATATGTGGTATATATACACAGAGAAGAATGAAATTATGGCATTTACCGGTAAATGGGTGGAACAGGAGAATATTATGCTAAGTGAAATAAGCCAGTCCCCCCAAAACCAAAGGCTGAATGTGCTCTCTGATATGTGGATGCTGACCTGCAAGAAAGGAGGGTGGGGAGGGGAAGAATAGAATTCTACTGGATTAGGTAAAGGGGAATGAATAGAAAGAAAGGAAGAGGAGAATAAGAAACACAGTAGAATTAATTGGACATAATGTTCCTATGTTCTATATTAATACACTATCAGTGTAATTCCAATTCATGTAGGACCACAAGAATGGGATCCTAATTTGAATAAAGTTCTCTCTCTCTCTCTCTCTCTCTCCATATATATATATATATATAATATGTCATATATATATATATATTATATATTATATATTATATATTATATATGTCAAAATATACTCTACAGTCATGTTTATCTAAAAAGAACAACAAAAAAAGAAATCATGCATTAAAAGAAAAAAAAGTCCAACCCTGAAGTGTCTTTGGAGGGGTCCAATCACTGTCATTTATCCATGCTTACTGCAGTAAGGATAGCCAAGGTGACCCCCTGGACTCACACCAGAAGAGTAAAACTAGCTTCTCATGCCTGAGAGTGCATTAAGATCCAGCTACTCCTTGCAAGTTGACCATCCTCGACAAGTGAACTGCATCCTGAGAGACCCCCGAGGACACCAGGCCTGCTTTAGTCACTCCTGAGGCTGACTGATCTACGCATGCAGGAGCTCCAGGAATAGACTGCCGTCTGTGACAAATGGACTAATCTTATTTGCTATATTTGTCTCTTTATCATAGTGCTTTGGCACTACCACCCTTGAACCCTCTCAGTTTCTAAAGTCTTAGCTTTACTTTTTGTCATTTTCAACTTTCTGGGGATTCAAAATTCTCCTAAGTATTGCATTTTAATGCTGGAGGCCTGCCTACTCCAAACTAGCCTGCTACCCCTGATTAAAAGATATGTTTCTAGTCTCAGGGAGGCTATGATTGAAAGAAAAATGGCCACTCAAGTAATGATGTTATGGAAATATAAGACATTAAATCAGGATAATGGTCTTTGACACTGAAGGGATCAGAGTGTCAAAGAAGGATATGTAGTAGGGACTTTTGCAGAAAAAAGGAAAAATAAGATGGCACCATGAGCATCAGTGTGCACATTCCACAACTGTGTTGCAACTCTATCGTGCAGACATAGAATGTCTAGTCAGCATGTATATTACCTTATCTGGGAGACAAAGAGCTGGCAAGTAAAAAAAACTCCCAAGAGGTGCAGAAGGCATGGGCACTCAGCCTGTGGATGCAAATCTGCTGGGCCACTGCTGATGCTAATAAATGTTGCTTCCTGGTGAAGGCCCAGTGGCATGGCTCTTTGTGGGATTCCCACAACACTCAGAGCCCTCAAGCAGCTCCCTGTTGCCCTGGGTGAAAGCAGATGTTTGGGATGGTAAGGCCTCTCGTTTCCTTTATTGTGGAGCAGATGTTGTGGGACAGATGAGGTTGGACACTGAGAAATTAGCATGAATCAGGTTTTTTGGCTCCAGCCAGGCTTAGAGGGAAAGAGCTTTGCTATCATCAATCAATCCCCCTGAACCCTAACTTCAGAAAGTTTCTGGAATTTACACCCAGCGTGTAGGGGGAAGGGCTCAGAGAATCACAATCTGCAGAAGTCCTCACAAAAGCAGCTTTTTCCAGAAGAGTGGAACCCAGGCTTGGATACAAAATCAAGGACACTCTGAGAAAATCAGCACCAAAGAAAGGGAGAGTTCCCTTCCATTTTCCTTCTGCTTGCTTTCTTCAAAGGACCTGACTATTGTCTTTTGAAATGCAAAACCCTCTGTTAAGGCCTTGGGTTAGTTTCTTCTCTCACTCTGCTGAAACATAAGCACAAACCCTCCAGAAAATATTTTGGCAGAACTTTTGTACTGAGAATATAAAAACATCATGGTGATGGTTTCTGGATAAACTTAGGATTTTCTGTGGAGGAGGGGGTGCCACTACACAGAGACAGTTACACAAACTTCCTCTTAACAACTGCCTTCTCTACAAATTCTGATATGTTTCCTGATATCTCACTTTCCCTGACTTTAATTCCACATGGTCAGAAAACATACTTTGTGTGCCTTAAGGGCTTTAAAACTTGCTGAGGCCTGTGTTAAGACCCAGTGTGTGGCCTTCCTTGGTGAAGGTCCCATGTCGTGGGAAGAACATGGTTCTGCTGTTGTTGGGTGGCGTGTGCTGTAAGTCTGAGCGGTGCTCCCCATGAGGCCTGGGTCTGTCCCCAGGTGCTGGTCAGCTTCCCAGAGGGTCCTGAGCTCAGGCACTGGTTCTGCCTAAGTAGGGAGGTGGCTCTCCCTAATTGGTCCCTCAGGGCCTGGCCCCTCCCTCCAAGCCCTTGCCTCTGGCTATTACAGATGAGACAAGGACTGTGGTCCTTGTCACAGGTCTCCTACTGTCCCCAGTCATACCTGCAGATGTCTCCCACAGTTCCTTGCTAATTTTATTTTGAACCTGTTCTGTTTCACAATGAAAGCCAATGACTGTGTTTTTTCATGGCAATGAGAAGCAAGTTTCTTGAGAGACAGGTGAATTTCAGGAAGATCTTTACCATGAGCGTAAGTACCTGCTCTAAGGGCATGGTGATGCTCTACATCCTGTGTTGACTAGAGATGAGGGTGTTTTGCTAGCTGGGGTGGGGCGCTGCTTTCTACCCTGCCTGGAGCCACGAGAGCCCTCTGGTGTGATTTCTGAGGGGAAAGGTGTCTAATCCCAGGTAAAGGGCACTGAGCAGCCTGGACAACTGTAGCATTTTGTCCTCTGGTGCTGGAGGGTGCTCAGTCCTGCCTGCAGACAGGCCTTGCTCCTCCAGCTTCAGCGACAGGGGCTCAGTGAGGTGACCGTGACGGCCAGTTGCCAGGTCACTGTGAGGACCCTGAGTGGCCCTGGGTGGGAGCTGCTAGGATGTGACCAGACAAGGCAGGGAGCATTTGGTGAGTTCTTCTCATTCTGCACCCACTGACCCCTGAGAGGGAAATAACTGGCAATTTTCCTGAGGACACGGAGCCCAGGCCACTGCGAGGTTGTGGGGGAGCCTCCTCCCCAGTCATGCTTGGTGCCTGTGGTGTGGACTATGCAAACTGAGCAGGAGGCCAGGTCCTAAACGGTACAGTCCCTGGGATGGGGAGAGGACGAGGGTTCATTCCAGTGGCTCTTCCTGCAGCATCTCAGGCTCAGAGGCATGCTTTTACCCCACAGAGTACTTGAAATCCTGCCTCTAAGTGGGTCACACACAACTGAGGAGCAGCCTCTTCAGAACAAGCAGGGACAGTGGCGTTTCTTTCTTCCCAGGAGGGATCAGAGGTGTGGGGCAGAGGAGCTGCCCGGCTGCCACACCCAGGCCCCTTGGGATGAACCAGACACTGGTCACCGAGTTCATCATCCTGGGATTTTTGGAAACGCCCCGCCTGCGAGCACTGCTCTTCCTGGGCTTCCTAGGCCTCTACTTGGCCGCTCTGTGGGGAAACCTGCTCATCATGCTGGCCATCAGCACCAGCCCAGCCCTGCACACCCCCATGTACTTCTTCCTGGCCAACCTGGCCGTAGTGGACATCCTCTGCACCTCCACCATCCTGCCGAAGCTGCTGGGCAGCATGGTGGCGAGCAGGACCATCTCCTATGGGGGCTGCATGTCCCAGCTCTTCTTCTTCACGTGGTCGATGGGGGCTGAGCTGCTGCTCTTCTCGGCTATGGCCTATGACCGCTACGTGGCCATCTGCGCCCCTCTGCACTACAGTGCACGGATGGGCACTCGGGCATGTGTTCTGCTGGCTGTGGCCGTGTGGGCCATCAGCCTCACCAACACCAGCGTGAACACAGGCCTCACGATGCGCCTGCCACTTTGCAAGTCCGCCGTCGTCGAGCACTTCTTCTGCGAGATTCCCCCACTGCTGAAGCTGTCCTGCGCCCCAACACAACTGAACGAGACAATGGCATTCATTGCGGACCTGTTCTTGGCGGTAGGCAACTTCTCGGTGACCATGCTCTCCTACGGCTGCATCATCGCCAGCATCGTGCGCATGCGCTCGGCAGCGGGCAAGCGCAAGGCCTTCTCCACCTGCTCCTCCCACCTGCTGGTGGTCACGCTGTACTACTCCACCGTCATCTACACCTACATCCGCCCCGCGTCCCGCTACTCACTGAGCAAGGACAAGGTGGTGTCCATCATCTACACCTCCGTGGCGCCCACCCTGAACCCGCTCATCTACACTCTGAGGAATAAGGACGTCAAAGTTGCGCTCAGGAGACTTCTGTCCTGCAGCTGAGCCCACACCGGCCGCCAGATCCCAGCTCGGCTTGGTCCGGGGAGGCAGGTACGGCAGGGGCAGTCTGGGGCACATGCCCAAGGACCGACAGGGACAGTACCCCACCTGGGGCTTGCCCCAACGTCCTCCATCCAGACTCGTGTACTGTCTAACAAAGGGGCATCGGGGTGCCTGTGCTGCTCTAACTACACTTAGAAATCATCAAATGACAATTTGTCCTCTCATGTGTACTTGTCCCCTGCATGGTGGCTTTCCTGGCCTTTCCATGCTCGTATGTCCCTCTCATACTGCCCTTTCTGTCCCCTCTTGTGATCTGTCCCCTGTCTGTGGCTTGTCTCTCCCCAAGCCCATGTTGGTTTTATGCCTCCCTTCACTGATGACCTTCCTTGCCCCTGCAGACTGCAGTCTCTTTGTTGACAAGGAAACTGGCTGTCCTTATCCCTGGCCAGGCACAGGGCAGGTACCCAGTAAATATCAGTTGACTGCCACAACTCATGAAGGGTGCCAAGATATGTGCACCACTTAGGTCACTAGAACTAGGCTCAGAAAGGCCAGGCAGAGGCAGTTTGTGGCGTGGTTAGTGTGGGAACTGACAAGCCCCTAGTCTGAAACACTTCATGTCCCTGTGGAGAGTGGACAGGGCATTCATTAATGGTGGTGAGGGGAAGAGAGTGCAGTACATTCGCCTGCCTTGCTGCTTGGACCCCAGGGGAAGAGGGACTGAAGGAGGGCATTCAAGGGTGAAGCCTAAGCCACCCAGGGCTGTGCTGAGGGGTGTCCATAGTCACCATGGGCCTCTTAGCCAGGGCATCCCCAAGTGGCCCACACCCTGACTCCTGCTCTCCTGGCTTCTCCTGCTCCCCATGGGACAGAACCCTGAAGAGGAACCATGAGCTTTTCCATTAGACATATTTCATGAGGTGCAGTTAGTAAACCTATATAGGCATGAGGGAGATCCCAGGAAGAGCAGAGTCATGGTGGCTGCATCCACAGGGGCTTCACATTCTCCTCTCCCAGTCTTCCCGTGTGCACAACCCACACGCAGATTGTGATCAACGTGGGGTCACTCTGCATGGAGGGCTTTGCACACGATTCCTCAGTTCAGGGAACAGGCCTGAGTCCTCACAGGTCATTGCAGACCTTCCCACCACCTCCTGGTGGAGGATCTTTGTGGCAGCAGCGTCAGGGTGCAGCTGCCTGAAGCGGAAGTCGCTTGGAGCAGTGAACGCCACAGGAAAATTCGGAGGCAGGATGAAAATGAAAAAAGGTCTTTTATTCTTCTTCTCTCTCCAGCTCCAGCAATCACTCCAAATGCTCTAACTCCAACCACCACCTTCTTCTTCTTCCCACACACACTAACGAACCTCACCCAGTTATATACATATAGCTTTAACAAGGACACGTGCTTACAGCTCGAGCTTACAGGTGCGTCACGCAGTGTTCACGGGCATACAAAGATTCTTTGAATAATGTATTAATATCAGGTGGAAACTAGAACATCTTTTATGGCTCTCAGCTAACCGCAATCTTTAGCTATCTCCTTGATTATAGGCTTCTTCATCAGGGTGCAGCTGCCCATGGGCCACTGCCACCTTATACTCCACCACTGCAGCCCTGGATGCCACCCTCTCCTGCATGCAAACTGGGGACTTGGAGAGCAGCTCTGGCTTTTCTCTGACTTTAGAATAAAGTGCACACAGCTTCAAGGATATTTGGGAAAAAAAGATTAGAAAAGAGGCAATGGACTGTTTCCAGAATCACACAGACTGAGACAAAGACAATGTCCAAAAAGTGTCTTAGTAATGACCACAAGTATTTCAGGGATTGGAGTGTGATCAAGAGGAGTCACAGGTGGGTGTGGTGGTGAATTCCTGTCATCCCAATGGCTTGGGAGGCTGAGGCAGTAGGTTCACGAGTTCAAAGCCAGCCTCAGCAAATTCGAGGCATAAGGACTCAGTGAGACCCTGTCTCTAAATCAAATACCAAATAAGGCTGGGGATATGGCTCATTGTCAAGTGCCCCTGAGTTCAACCCCTGGTACCCCTCCCACCCAAAGGGAGGCAGAAAGGAGAGTGATTTAAGCCTTGCCATATTTGAGTTAATGTGCTTTATACCTGAGAAGACTTGTGGTCAGGGTGTGGGGCGGCTGGAAGTACTTGTCAAGCCCCAGTCTTTTGGCTGAAGGGTCAGGGCAGAGCTGTGGCCACAGGGCTGTGTGAATAGAGGAAACACGGGGAGCAGAGCTGTCCAGACGTGTCTGGTCTCTGAGCTGTGCACAAACGGTGTACACACAGAGGACACACAGGATTGTTGCTGCCTGAAGCGATGGCTGCTTGGAGCAACAACGCCACGGGAATAAGTTCAGAGGCGGGCTGGAAACAAACAGGCTCTTTATTCTGCTAGCTTCTCTCTTTGGCTCCAACAACAACTCCAACACCATCCACACTCCTACAACCACCACTACACCACCAAAATGGCACTGACACGATCCACAATCCCCCGGGCCAAGTCTCCCGAGATCATGCAAATGGCACCGACCCGATCCACAATGTTCCGGGCCAAGTCTCAGGACACCATGGAAGGTGGTAATGCTTATGGCTCACAGCTAACCGCAATCTTAGCTATCTCCTTAATTAGGGCTCCTGCACAGGATAAGAAATTTCTGCAAGTCCCCAAGAGATTAACAGATATTTCATCTACTTCCCACCTTGAGAGAGACTGAGTTTGAAATCTGAGTGCCAAGAAAGAAGAGAGGTGGGAAGTCCCCAGTATATTTACTTTAGTCTACCAAGACCTCATGAAGCACTATGGGGCTTTGGTGAGACTCAGGCATCAACCTAAAGACTAGGGCCAACACCCCACCCAGGTCCCTAAGAACAGAGATTAAAATTAACCCCTAAGAAAGTAGAAACCACATCTCCTAGATCCACTGGAAATGTAACTCCCTACCAGAGGGAGAGGTCAGCAGTCTGCAGAGGCAGGTAACAGGTCTCTGCCTCTAAGAAGTATCTCACTGTGTCCTCTGATGAAATGTTGCCAGACCAAGAGTGGGACAGGAAAATGGGACCCAGAGCTGTGAGCACTGTTGGTGGGCCTGGAGGTGACCAAGAGGTTGGAGTGGTCAAACCATTCCTTAGCAGTAGGTATCGCAAACATTGTCAAGGGCTTCATGGAACATGCGTTCACAACTAGGGCACACACACACGGTGAATCAGGCACAAATGCAAGTTTTCAAGCAGAGCAAAAGTAAAGTCTCCACCTGAAAGATGCTGTGGGTAGGATTAAGAGTGAATGAGGGGAAAGGAAGAAGGGCTCAGCCAGTGGGAGAAAGGCCCAAGGAAACAACCCCGGATGAAACCCTAGGGAAAAGGAACTCAGCCCTGTGCCACGCGGGGCATGAAGAAGTCCAACCCAGGGGTGCCTGGAGTGTGTGGAGGACAGAGAGGAAATGAGGAAGGCCAAAACATGCAAAGGAAGACTGGACTAAAGGCTTCCCACACTGAGAGTGGAAAAACCCAGCAAACAGGGTGTAGAAGTTCAGGACATCCATGTACGAAAATTTTTTATCCACAAAAAAATCCTTTAAACATTGATGGTGTAGTAATGACCTTTTCAGTAATGACTTTTTTCTTGTGTCCACCTGAAAAGAGCTCTGGGAAGGAAGATGGTGGATTAGGGTCACTCTGCACCAAGCTGGTGCTCCATGAGATTGAACCAAAGCTGCAGGTGCACAGCTGCATGCTGAGCAGGGGTCATAGGAAAGCACTGCGTGCAGTGGCGCAGCGTACCTGGCCAGGTGAAGCCCAGTAGAGTGGTAGGAGAAGCAGAGCACACCAACAGTGAGGGCCAGGCAGCTGGTGGGTGGAGGGAAGGAGAGTCCCAGCAGTCTCCAGACCCACCCCTGGGCAAACTTGCAGGCTGAGCTGACAGGAGCCCTGTGCTCTGCATAGGGGTATCACTGTGCAGCGTGTCACACAGTGCTGTGGTGGGGAGCCCCAGCCCCCCCATCGTCCTGGGAGAGCAGAAGGCTCAGCATTTCCTCTTATATCTCCCAGGCCCCGAGGCACCTTCTCTTCACTGGCTCAGTGGGTGCTTATGGAGAGTTGGCTGAGCCAGGGGAGGGCCTGGGACACACATCTATGGAGAACTCCAGGGAGGGACGCCTCATCTGCAGGGTGGAGGGATGTGGAAGGTGATTCCATTGAGAAGAGGCAGTGGGGCCTTGGTGACAAGGACAACCAACTGCTTGTGGATTCTGGAGGCTGGAGCACCAGAGCTGGTGGCTCACATTCCACAGCTACCCCCTGCCATGGCTGGGTCACTCTCTCCTTGCTCAGAGGTGTTCGGATCATATGGTGCCCCATCGTTCAAACAGTGACCAAGGTCCCTGGGGCCAAGTGTGTACAAATCCCATTGGCCAGCATAATGGGGCTGTGGGCAGCTCCTGCCCTTGCTGTGGCCCTAGCCCCTGATGCAGGATGGAAACCTGGGGCAGTGGTGAATTTAGTCCTGCTGTGGACGACAATGTCATGTGCTACACTGGAGGGCAGAGGCAGAGCCCAAGTGCACACTGCCCGACTTGGGTGACCTGCTGGAGGAGAGCTGAGAGAGAACCCAGAGGACTGCAGCTCGACTCACCTCCACACCAGCTACACCTAGGGTAGAGGCCCCCAATAAGATCTCCATTTTAATTACTTCAGGAAGAATGAATGTTTAATTTCTCTTTTTTCTATTCTTCTTTGTTGTTTTTCCTTCATTATTTTTCACAGTTTTATCTAAGAATTTTTAACGATTAATTGGATTTCTGTCTTTTCTCCTCTTTCTTATTTCCTTCTTTCTCTTTTTATCTTTTTGTACATGTTTGTGCCCTTCCTTCATTTCACATGTAGTTTGGCCTTAATTTTACTTCCATTAATGCCTAAGTTTTAGACTATGGGGTACTGCTGCCCCTTTCTTCTCTGTGGTCAGTTGTGGGCAGGTGTTGTAGTTGGTGAGTATTGTGTGTCTGTATCCTGCAGCCCATGAGTTGTTGGTGTCAGTGGTGGTCGTGTGTCCTTTCTAGTGGTGCTGGGGATTGAACCCCACACATGCTGGGGTGCTGGGTGGAGGTCTGAACTGAGCTCTACCCCAAGGCCGGCTGAGAGCAGTTGTGCTGCCAGGCAGCTTTTCCTTGCTGGGACTGACATACCTGGCCACACAGCCTCAAGGAGGAAAGACTAGTTTTGGCTCATGGTTCCAGAGGCCTCAGTCCATGGTGAGCTGGTTTTGCTGCTCAGGGCTTGAGGAGAGGGAGCATCATGTCCAAGGGCGTGGCAATCAGGAAGCACAGGGAGATGGTGGGGAGGAGGAAGGGGCAGGGACAAGGTACAGTCCCCAAGGCCAGGTCTCCAGCAACCTGCTTCCTCACACATGCCCCACGTACCTACAGCTCCCACCACCTCCAAGCAGTCCATCCAGATTATCACAACTGACGAGGTCAGAGCCCTCCTGGACCTGTCACTTCCCAGGGCTTCACCTCTGGACATGGCGCCTTGGGGACCAAGCCTTCACACATGAACCTTTGGAGAGCATAGCAGATCCCAAGGTTTGCCTTCTCCGCTTTGCCACAAGGCCCATGCTGTCCTCACTGTGCCGGTGCACGCAGTCCTTCTCCACGTATGCCCAGCAGCACACACTCACTCCTCTCCTGCGTCCGCACAGGAGTGAAGCACCGTAAATGCAGGGATTGTGCACCCGTGTTCCTAGCAGCAGTACAGACCCTTGCCCCCACAGGCAGCAGCTTGGTGCCCTCCAGCATGGGCACAGAGAATGCCCTGCTGATGTGGTTGACAGTGTAGCTGCTCTTGTCCACAAGGAGGCCTGAACTAGTGCTTCTTGCCACAGTGGTGTGCAACAAGATTGTAACTGTGTCCAGGGACTCCATGCAGAAGCCCACCCAAGGGAAGACTGCACCCTGGTGGGTCCATTTCATGAAGTCTTGGAGATGCAAGTGCATCTGCAGGGACAGGAGGCGCAGTAGTGGGCCTGGGGGCAGGTTTGATGGACAGTGGGGGGGAAGGACTGGAAAGGGGAGCAGAGCTGCCTGGGCTCCTGAGTGCTCGCTGCCGGAGGCCGGCAGGGCCTCAGAAGTGTGCCTATGCCAGAACTCCTCACAGGGGCCCCAGAACCTGCCTCTCGCCATGTCTGAGTTCTGCTTCAGACAGAAGCTTCCAGGTGGGCTTGGACTCAGGGTGGAGCTGGTGCAATGCAGAAACTCCCTGGAGAAGGGAGGAGAAAGTCCCCATCCCTGACAGGGCACAGACTCCCCAGGGCACAATCCCACTAATCACGAGAGAAGACGACCAAGTGTGAACTGGCCTTCAAGTGCCAAATGTCTGCTCTTCCAAAGAAGCTTCGAGGAAAAGGAGAGGCAGGGCCTGGATTTGTGGGAAAGCTGACCCTCCAGGGACACCTGGAGTTTTCTCCATCTCATGTGACAGCACTCTTCTCTCCTGATCTGTGAAGGAAAGTCAGGACTCCTCAGCGAGGGTCAATGAGGGGAAAGGCCGCGGGGGACACGGCAACTGAGGCAGACGTTGGCGGAGAGACAACTCAGGAGAGGTGTGAAGGGCTGTGAGCAGGTGTCCAAGGGAAACAGGCCACATCCCTTGCTGGTGACCAGAGTTCAACATCTAGTGCTGCCCAGGTGACGAAAATGTACCGTGTGCATTAAAAGCCGTCTGAGGACATTAAGTGCAACTTAACGGAAGTTGATCAAAATCGGAAGCCATGCAAATGTCCACAGTGCCTAAGTGGTTTTTAAAATCAACATATATTTGGGCACTTTTGGGGTGTATCTGTGAAATTTGGGAGGTGTGTGAGTGTGCAAGAGGACATCACGGTCAGAAGCACCCCATGCCTCCTTGTCCTGTGCTGGGAACTCCCTAGTCTTCCTCCGTAGTGGTCATCAGACCTGGGGGTCATTTCAGCATCAGCACCCCACTGTGCCATGGAGGGCCAGCACTGGCGGTCCCTGCTGGCTCTTTCTGGTCACCAGTGACCACTGCCCCACTCTGTTCTATAGCAAATGAGTTGTGGTTCTTTCTGTGCAGGAGCCCTGTTTGGGGATTGACTTGAATTGCGTTTGACTATGAGCCGTGGAGATTTGGCCATTGTCGCCACCCGTAGTCTCACGGGATTTGTTGCGGGATCTCGAGTGACTTGGCCGAAATTGCTGATCGGGTCAGCGCCATTTTTTAGTGTGTGTTTTGGCGTGAGTTAGTCGTTGTTAGAACCTGAGAGAAAAGTTATCAGAATAAAAAGCTGTTTGTCTCCAGTTTGCTTCTGAAGTTTTTCCCGCGGCTCCGTTCCTCCAAGTGCTTCAGGCGGCAACAGGTGGCGGCCCGTACGGGGAACTTCGGAGCGGACAGGTAAGAACTGAAAGGTCTCTAAAGATGGGTTCGAATATAACTGAATCCCAAGTGATAGAGGCTATGCAAAGACTCCTTGATATACCTGACTCTGTTCTCAGTGAGGAGTATATAGACAAAAGTGAAAGTGATCAAAAAAGTGTAGATTCCACTGGGCCAACTGAGACCAGTAAAGAGAGTATTAGAAGAGACCCCAAAATGACAAAAATCCAAGCTATTAAAGCTATTCGGGAGTTATTGGCAAAAGCTGAAGGATACTTGCTCTCACTGGAACCTAGGCCTCAGGATATTGCTGTCAGTGAAATTAGCAGTGGTGAGGAATCTAGTAAAAGTGATCCTGAGAAAATGAGGAAAAAGAAACTAAAAAAGACCGAGAAAAAGGTCCGTCAGGCAGAGGAGTCACTTGTGTCCTCTACTCCCCCATGGGTGGAATCCATTACAGAAAATATGAAGGGTATTACTAGGCATTTGCATACCCTAGAAACAGAAATAAAAAGTCTTTCTGATCGCTTATGCGCTCTCGAGGACAGCTCACAGATACATTGGGAACCGCCAGCATTTGAAAAGAAAAATGGACAGAGTGTCCATCAGTCAGTAGATTTCAAAACTATAAAAAATCTCAAAGAGGCAGTAATGACTTATGGGCCCCAAGCTCCTTTCACGTTGAGTATGCTGGAGTCCCTTAACACCTTTAGCTTAACCCCCTCAGACTGGAAAAGTCTATGTAAAGCAACATTAAGCGGGGGGGCAATTCTTGGTTTGGCGATCGCAATTCCAAGAACTTTGTATAGAAACGGCTAAAAGAAACGCGGCTGCAGGGTTTGAAAACTATAATATAGACATGCTCACAGGAGAAGGGCAATTCGCAGACTTACAGGCTCAAACAGATTATGACTCAGATATATATGCTCAGATAAATGCAGCTGCCTTAGAGGCATGGAAAACTGTACAAGGACCTGGGGATCTACAAGGTAGCTTGTCAAAAGTGATTCAAGGACCTAATGAGCCGTATGCTGACTTTGCTGATCGACTTTTGAGAACTGCAGGTAGTGTGTTTGCAGATGTTGACCAAGCTATGCCATTAGTTGTTCAATTAGCTTATGAAAATGCAAATAAATGGTGCCAAGCAGCCATCAGGCCATGGAGAACTAAAAAGGATCTTTCCGTATATATACAACTATGTAAAGATATAAATGGCGCCTTTGTCACAGGAAATGTGATTGCAGCCTCAATGAGAGGTGCTTCCTCTCGAAATTTCACAAAGGCTAAACGTAGATATTATAATCAATCAGGATATTCCAGGCAAAATTATCATAATCAATCAGGCAATTCTAGGCAAAATCCCAAAAGAGAAATAAGATCAAGCTCATACCGTGCCCCAGGCTGCTGCCCCAGGTGTAAAAAGGGAAATCATTGGGCCAATAAATGCTATTCAAAATTTGACATCCATGGAAATCCTTTGTTCAGGAATTCAAAAAACGGGGCACGGGGCCCAATACCCCGGGGCCCACAAATGTACGGGGCATTGCAGAAAAAGTATCCTCAAGCATCCACTCAGATGCTTCCCCGACACAATCCCTACTACCCATCCACTCCCTCGCCAGAGGAACAAGAGGAAATGCAGGATTAGACCTCTGTTCCACCGCCCGAATAGTGTTAACACCTGAAATGGGGGTTCAACTGATTCCCACAGGAGTCAGGGGACCTCTTCCCTCAGGGACTGTAGGACTTATTATCGGGCGTAGTCCTAAAAGCTTATTAGGTTTGCAAGTGACCCCAGGTGTAATAAACTCAGACTACAAAGGGGAAATAAAAATAATGCTTAGCTCACCCCAAAGTATAACTTCTGTTAATCAAGGAGATAGAATTGCTCAGTTGCTTCTCCTTCCCAATTTACATAATTCATTTAAAATGGGTATGCCTCAAGAAGGGAACAATAGAGGATTTTGTTCCACTGACTCAAGTCCCATGGCTTGCTGGGTTCGAGACTGTTCAAGGAGGCCTATGTGTAAAATAAAAATCCAAGGAATAGAAATGGAGGGATTAATAGATACTGGAGCTGACTCTTCCATTATTAATTTACGCCAATGGCCCAAGCACTGGCCTCTGCAAAAAGCTTCAACCAGTTTAAGAGGCTTGGGATATAATAACCTCCCAGATAAAAGTGCAGTAATTTTAAAATGGGAGGATGATGAAGGCCATAAAGGAACATTTCAGCCTTATGTTTTACCTAATCTACCGGTTACTTTATGGGGAAGAGATATTTTGCAACAAATGGGAGTACACCTTGCAACCAAGCCTGCAGATGTTAAATGTGAAAACCTACAGGGTAATCTTAACCATAAAAGAACTCATTATCAAAAAGTACAGAGTAATCTTAACCCTAAAAGTAATCATTGTCATAAAGGAAAAAGATATTTTTTTTTCGGGGCCACTGAGAAAATAATTTTGAAAATACCATGGCTTTCTGATAAGCCAGTGTGGGTCCCTCAGTGGCCCCTATCTAAAGAGAAATTACAAGTGGCCCACCTACTAGTTCAGGAACAATTAGAAGCAGGTCATATAGAACCTTCCACCTCTCCCTGGAATTCCCCCCATATTTGTGATCAAGAAAAAGTCAGGAAAATGGCGATTGTTACATGATCTTAGACAAATTAATAAAACCATGCAAGTTATGGGCCCTACCCAACCTGGACTTCCTAGTCCCATAGCTATTCCAAAAAATTTCCATCTTATTACTCTTGATATAAAGGATTGCTTCTTTTCTATTCCCCTACATCCTCTGGATGCCCCCAGGTTTGCTTTTTCACTTCCTTCTATTAACAATAATGGCCCTGATCAGAGATATCAATGGAAGGTTTTACCACAGGGAATGGCTAATAGCCCCACCATATGCCAAATATATGTGGACAAGGCTATCCAACCCATTAAAAATAAATATCCAAACCTCATGTGTCTACATTACATGGATGATATTTTATTGGCCCACCCTAATCAAAAAATCTTATTTAATATATTCAGTGATGTGGTAGAAAATTTAAAAAAATATGGATTATATATAGCAGAAGAAAAAGTTCAAACCAGATCTCCCATATTATATTTAGGATTTAAAATCATGGATACTTTTGTTAGACCCCCAAAAATTTTAATAAATAAAGAACATTTGACCACCCTCAATGATTTCCAAAAACTACTGGGAGACATTAATTGGCTTCGCCCTACACTAAATCTCACTACTGGCCAACTAAAACCTTTATTTGACATCTTTCGTGGAGATCCTGATCCATCTTCACCACGAACATTGACTCCTGATGCTAGGAAAGCTTTAAAGGTAGTAGAAAAAGCCATCGAAGGAGCTCATTGTGATAGATTTGATTTAACTCAACCGCTGATGTTGATTATTATTTCTTCACAATATACACCCACAGGAGTATTTTGGCAACAAGGGCCTTTATTATGGATACATTTGCCCGTCTCTCCTAAAAGTATAATTGAATCTTATACCTCCATGGTAGCTAAACTTATTCTTCAAGGACTTAAGACTTCTACTAAAATATTTGGCATTCACCCTGCTACTATTATTACTCCCTATTCATCATCACAGATTGAATACTTATGCTTCAATGATAATGATTGGGCTATAGCTAAATGCTCTACTTCTGCAAATTTTGATAATCATCTTCCTAAGTCCCCTATATTATCTTTTTGTATTAATCATCCTATTATATTTCCACAGGTAATAAAAAATCAACCTATTCCTAAGGCATTTAATGTATTTACAGATGGGTCCTCAAATGGTACTGCTACAGTAGTCACTAAAAAAGAAAATATGACTTACATAACTGCACACAAATCAGCTCAACTAGTGGAACTGGAAGCTGTGGTAAGAGCTCTGGAAAATTTTAGGGACCAGCCCGTAAACATTTTTTCAGATAGCCACTATATTGTACAAGCCGTCCCAAAATTAGAGTTAGCAGGACCAATAGCACCTCATACTCCAGCCTTTAAATTGTTTTATTAAATACAAAAACTTTTGTGGGCAAGAAAAGAACCTCTATTCGTAGGCCATATTAGAGCACATACTAATTTGCCTGGTCCCCTCCATGAAGGTAATCAAAAGGCTGATGAACTTACAAAAACAGTATTTATACTTTCAGCGCTACAACAAGCTACTTTATTTCATTCCCAGTTTCATGTCAACAGCACCACCTTGCAACGTAGGTTTAAAATCACAAAGGAGCAAGCCAGAACAATTGTCAAAGATTGTAAATCTTGTATGACACATTTGCCCAATCCTCATTTCGGCGTTAACCCTAGAGGATTAATGCCCAATCATTTGTGGCAGATGGATGTTACTCATGAGCCAAGTTTTGGAAAATTGCGATTTATTCACGTGACCATAGATACATGCTCAGGCATGATTTTTGCTTCCTTACATTCTGGAGAAAAAGTTAAAGATGTTACATCTCATTGTTTGCAAGCTTTTGCTGCATTGGGCATCCCCAAAATGCTTAAAACAGATAATGGCCCCGCATATACGTCCTCATCTTTCAAACAGTTTTGCGCAAAATTCAATATATCCCATAAAACAGGCATCCCATACAATCCTCAGGGTCAGGGCATTATTGAAAGAGCAAACTGAACACTGAAAATTATGTTATTAAAACAAAAAGAAGGAAATTGGAAAAGTCCTAAGGACAGATTGGCAGTTGCCCTGTTTACCTTAAATTTTTTAACTTTAGACTCTAATGGTTATTCTGCTGGAGACAGACATTGGAATCCACACCAACAACATAAACCTTTGGTTTACTGGAAGGATGTTCTTTCAGGTACATGGAAGGGTCCAGATCCAGTATTAATTTGGGGAAGAGGATCTGTTTGTGTTTTTCCAAAAGACGAATCCTCTCCAATATGGATACCATCTAGATTAATAAAACAGGTACCACATCAAAATGATCAAGATGAAATTATTGAAGAATCAAGATTAATAAAAAAGGTATAAAATCAAGAGGACCAAGATGAAGGTATAGAATGATTCCCTCAAAAGAGTCCTTCAAAATATTTCACAACTTAAGTGTCATTCCTCCCGGCCGGGACAAGGAGATCTCTCCTTAGTGTGCACACAATTGTATTTTTTTTTCTTTTCTTTTTATACATGTCTTTATGTCTGTACATTTGTCTATATTTCATGTTAATGTGACGTCACAAATATATGTTTGTATGTTTGTTCGTCTGTCCAGTGTGACGTCACAAAGAACAAAGCGCTTATGAAAAAGAAAAAAAAAAAAAAAAAATATATATATATATATATATGGATCCAAATAACTTTAATTCATTTTAGGTTAAGAGTATTCAATTTAGGTAAATAATTTTATAAATGAAGGTACTTTCAATTTTGATTTATAGGTGTCCCTGGGACTTCTCTTTAGCAAACAATATGACTAGTGCTATATAACCTGATATTTTGGTGTTTTGACTTAAGATTGTTTATTTGTTATTAACTTCATTTGTTTAATAGCTCATTAATTTCAATTATCTCAACAGGTAAAAGATTGCTCTGTATACAGAGACTCAAGGGTTCCAGCTAACAAATTATTTCTCTCAAGTGCCTTTACCTTTTCTTTAATCTATCTTTAATGCAGTAATTACCCTCAGTCTTTCTTTGTTTTGTTCTAAATATGACATTTTTCCAACTTATGTTTGTAGAAGCTCAACCAGCGATGTATGTGAACAAAAATCAACTTTAATTTTCTAATCTAATTATTCTATTTTGTAGTTTGACAACTCGCCTCTTGACTCAGTGCTGCAATAGCACTGCCTTTCCTTTAATAATTGATGCTTGAGTTTCTAGGTAGCGGGCCCTGAAGATTTGCCGGTGGCATTGTCTAAACATAAAAAAGACGTCTGCTGCTCAAACATCAAACAACCTCACCAACAGTGTGGCCTCTGCTCTACATTCATGGGGCCTCCTACATCAACATGTTATAACAAATGGACATTTTGATCTTTCATTGTTTGGGACTTTACGGGACAATGCCTTGCGGGTATTTGTCTAGAGAATTCAGTGTGTTACTTGATGGAACTTAGGGCAGCTGATTTGTTTAAACAATTTGATATGCTATGCAATTTGGCTCATCACCAAAAGGCTTGTTGCCTTAAAGCCACAACATCTCCTCACAATTGGACGGCTGTTAGTCATCATATATAGTCGATCCTAAAGGGCTCCATTGGATGGCTGGTTAGCCAATGACGGGTAAGATCCCCAGAGGGGGACAACCTAAGACAGGCACAGTCGCACGGGACAGTCTCATGTGGCCGACATATCAACCTAAGACAGGAGTCAAGGGCACAGCCTTGATTATCCGATGACGGGTAAGAATGTTGGTTGCACATAGACGTCCTAGAGCATTACCTCTTTTAAAACAAAAAGGGGGAAATGCAGGAGCCCTGTTTGGGGATTGACTTGAATTGCGTTTGACTATGAGCCGTGGAGATTTGGCCATTGTCGCCACCCGTAGTCTCACGGGATTTGTTGCGGGATCTCGAGTGACTTGGCCGAAATTGCTGATCGGGTCAGCGCCATTTTTTAGGGTGTGTTTTGGCGTGAGTTAGTCGTTGTTAGAACCTGAGAGAAAAGTTATCAGAATAAAAAGCTGTTTGTCTCCAGTTTGCTTCTGAAGTTTTTCCCGCGGCTCTGTTCCTCCAAGTGCTTCAGGCGGCAACATTTCTGTGTCTGCTGGATTTTATGCAACCTAAGGACTTTCAGTTCCAACTGTTGAACACCCCAGTGTGTCCACACAAGGACCTACTCGCTGTCAGGAAGAGTGACCACATGGCTACCACTCAGAGGCAGGGTTCAGGCCACTCACACTGTGCCACCAGAACAGGAAGAGGGAGCTCAAACAAGAGCCTTGCTGCAGATCCCTTTGCCTGAACCCCAGATAGGCAAAGTGGATAAAGTATTTTAGAAGTGGATTCAGTGTGCTGGTCAGGGTGAGAGCTGAGGTTGGCCTACCCAGGAGGACAGAGCTGGTGGCCATCCTGATGGAGGGTTACATGGCACACACAGTCCTCAGAACTCTGAACTGGATTCTCCTGGGAATGAGCATCACAGAGCGGATGTAACTTGGGCAGGAACAGGAGGAACGCAGAATGACCTGCCGTGGGGGGACCAAGCGCATGTGAAGACACAACCACCCAGGGTGAACCCGAGAACGTGCTCTCTGGAGTTTCAGGGGCAGCAGCCAGGGTGAAGAGCTGAAGGATTTCCAGGGAGCTGAAGCATGTGCTGAATTGCTGACGTGGCCTGAGGGGGCAGCCCAGGAGAGCCAAGGCCCTCTCTGAGACTGGGCTCCAGCCTGCTCTGCTGTCTTAAGGTGGATTGCAGATCTGAGGCAGGAGGCCTCGCTGGGAGGCCTGTGAGCCTGGGACATTGGGTAGAGGCACAGTGGATTCCAGGGAGCCTCCTGGGAGGCGGCTGTGGCCAGGGTGCGGTGGGCCCCTGGAGGAGGACAGCACTCGCTGCCCTGACAGTCTATGGTGCAGCTGCCCGCTCCCTCTGGACACCTGCAGTTCACACACTTGCTGCCCAGGAGCTTGCTTTGTGAGTGGCTCCCCAGGGTCCCCAGACAAACAGTGCCTCTGGGCTCAGAAAAGCCAGACTTCCCTGAAGGCCAGCAGACACCCAGTGCAGTGACAGAGCAGGAGGACACGAAGGCTCCTTTCCATGGGAGCTGAGCCTTGGTGGTCACCACGCGGCTGAGCTGGGCCTCAGACCCCTCCAGCACTGCAGGCAGCACGGTGAGTGAAGCCTCGGCCCTCCACCCTCGGAGCCCCCAGCAGGAAGTCCAGCTTCCCAAATGGACTCCACCTGGAAGAGCGTTAGTGCCCGCAGAGCGCTCAGGTGCAGTGACAGCGTCGTCCACAGTCCCGGTCTCCCTACGTGTGATGCTGACGAGCAGTGTTCTGACCTCAGGACGGGGAGGAGAGCTTTGGTAAGCTCCTGCCGAAGAGGCAGAGTGCCAGCGTGCCCATGCAGGGAGCTGGTCAGACCCTTCTTCTGCCTGAGGCTCCAGACCTGGCTGCGTCTCTCACCTGCCCTGCAGCCACTCTGCTCTGGTGTGAGAGGCAAAGCGCCCGGAGAGAGGAAGGCCCGGTCCGGCGGCCGCACCAGTGTGGGGCCCTGCGCTCCACCCTGCACTCCTCGGCCTGTGAGGGAGAAGCTTGAGGGCAGCGTTGGTGCTGTGCCACACCCACGGCAGGGACACAGAGCCCTTCCACCTGCCCCTGGGCGGAGCCTCAGACCCCTTCATGTCAGGCTGGTCACGCCGTGGGTGCAGCAGACCAGAGCACTGGGGGGTTCCTGCCATTTGGCCTAAGCGGCGGGGAGAAGGAGAGGGCGAGGGTGTGTGGTGGAGCACCAGTGCTGGAGTGACCCTCAGCAGAAAGCCAGTGTGCTCTGAGACCTCGAGCTGCCCCTGTGTGCCTCAGGGGCCTCCACCTCACCAGTGGGAGGACACAGGCAGCCTTGGTCCTGGTGGAGACTGGGTTCCGTGGGCATGGGGACAGGCTAGCTTAGACCCCGGTGCCACCTGCTATCTAAGGGGCCATCAAAGGCTGCTGGACGTGACTCACAAGAGCCCTGTGCCATCCCTATTCTTCCCAGTCCTCGGGTGCAGAGGGCCACCTCTACCCTCAAGTCTGTCCCTTTCCAAACGCAGGCTGGGAGCCAGGCTGTGTCCCTGAAGGTCAGCCAGGACCCACGCAGACATCCCTGGCTGTGGATGCAGCCCCCTCTGCCTGGCTCTGGTGTGGGTGCGGGGTTAAGAAACCTGGTCCCAGATTTGTTCTCCCTGGATTTTAGTCTCTGCTCTGAAGGAGAGGATGGGACACTTGCCTCTTCCGCCCACAGGGAAATGTTCTTTGTCTGGCCAAAGCACAGGGATCAGACTGAGTCTTGATTTCTTAGGTTTTAGAAGGGTCACTTTATTCTTCTCCATCTTGTCTGCAAATGTCCTTATGGGAGTTTGTGGCTTTTGGCAGGTGGGTGGCCCCGGGCTGGCAGCCTCCAGGTGGGCAGGTCAACCCGAGGCAGCCACAGCCCACCCGTGCCCTGTCCATTTCACAGCCCCCGTGTTGTGTCCTCTAGCCCCATCTGCACAACAGTAGCCTCGCTTCTCACCTGCCGCAGGGCATGGCCAGTGTGCCCAGGACCCACATGCAGACTTGTCACATGGCAAGGTGTTCCAGATGAAGGTGACCTTTTCCTGTGTGGCTACAAAGAGTCTGTTGGGGACACTTTGGGGATAGCTCTGCATCCAGTCCATGGGTTACCCTCCTGTGTTTGGGGTGATGATGACTTTCTTGGTCACTCGTTGCTGGACGTCTGCAGGACCAGTCCTCCTCCTCCTTTTAGAGAGGCAGCCTGAGAGTGGCCTGGGGCAGCTCAGCCAGGGCCGGAGTCTCCTGCCATCGCTGAGCTTGTGCTTCCCAGGGCTTGGACTCCAAGGAAGGGCCCTTCTGCTGCTTCTGTCCCCGTGAAATGCCACATCAGTCACAGGCAGAGTGACACCCAGGACTCACCTTATGCTGTCCCTTCCTCAGACCTGCACGTGGCCCTGGGTCCTCTGCTGACTGGCACGTGGTCTCAGCAGGGTGAGGATGCCCATTGCCCTGTCCTGCTCTTGCCTCCTCGTGTCCTCATGCACACAGGCATGAGCGGCATGTTTCTGAGTGGTTGTCACCCACACGGCTCACCCTCCACGTCATCTGTTAGGACAGGCGTTCCCTGCAGTGGTGGAGGTTTTGAGGTTCTTCCTATGTCAAATCGTGTGAAGTCACACCTCAAGGAGCCATTTCAGGACACGGCTCCCTCCTCCTGTGTCCAGTGACACCTGCTCCCCAGGTCAGTCTGTCCCTAGTTAGGGGATCAGTAGGTGCCCTCTGGGCAGGGACACACCTGGCTCTCACCTCCCTGGATGACTCCTTTGGCTCGGGCCTCCAACTCTCTACAGGCTTTCTCAGGCTGATCTCCCAGGCTGTTGTTCAGAGCAGAAGCAGTGAGTGAGACGCCCTGCTCTTTCTGGTGTCAGGCCAACCCAGGTGGAGGGAGAGGCCCACTTCTGTGGACCCTGTGGTGTTTTTGACAGGTGCTCCCATGCATGTGGCCCTGGCTGAGGGGCTGGATGTGTCCCCTCCCTCTGCCCTCAGGCCTCACCATGCTGGCTGCTCACAGGTCTGACTCTACACGGACCACCTTCCTGGCCTCAGAGCCTTGCAGAAGGGGCATCCCACGTCCTGTGTCTGAGCAGCACATGGCTCACAGCAGAGTGCGGGTGTCACCGGTGTTCCTGTGCTGAGCTCTGCCCTGTCTGTGGTGTGCCCACGTCTAGCCACAGTGCAGTGCCAAGCCCTCTTCTTGCCCACGCTGTCTGTGCCATGTGCTGGTGGGGCGGCTGTGAGGGAGTCGGCCCTGAGCAGCCTTGATGGAGTCTTTGGGGTCCAGCTTCCTCCCTCTTCTTTGGTGCATGCCTGGGAAAAGCATTCTGAATCAAGGGACGTGCACTTCGAGTCCTCAGAAGCTTCCCAGGTGACCCTGACATCTTCTCTCCCATCCTCAGTGTGAGTCTTGATGGCTCAGAGTTTTTACCAATTTGACTTTTGTGAGTTTGTAGGTGGTTATCTCATTTTGCTTTTACTTTGCATCTCTCTATGCCTGGTGCTGTTCAAAACTTAAAATTTGGTGTTGCCAGTCCTGGTGTCTTGTTTGTGGTTGGTCTGGGTAGTCTTCCCCAGGCTTCCCACTGAGGTGCTCAGCTTCTCATTGTTCAGTTATGCCTCTAATATTCAGTTTGGGTGTACATGTCTTGCCTGATACAGATTTTGTGATCATTTTCTCCTACTTGCAGCTAGATCCTTCCTGTTAGCACAGTGCTTGTTGTGAACAGTTCAGTTTGGATGGATTTTGATTTGTTAATGAGTATAAGAAAATTCCCTTTTGACTCTCTGCTCCTGAATTATTTCGTGAAACAAAACGTGTTTCAGGTTCTTCTGTGTGGTTTTCAATGGCAAATTGCCTTCCTTTTCAAGGCTGACTAGAGTTCCAATGTGTGTGTGTGTGTGTGTGTGTGTGTGTGTGTGTGTGTACGCTTATTTTCATAACCCCTTTTTCCATTTGTACACATTATTTTGAGAAATGTCTACACAGGGTGTTGACCCGACATTAACTGAGTTTTTGGTTGATGTGCTGCTGAGTTATCTGAGCTCTCCTCATGTGTTTTGGACATTAATACCTTGTCAGGTATCTTTCTCCTGTAGGTGGTCTTCTCACCTTGGATGGTTCCTTGGCTTGGCAGAGGGTTTTTTTTTCTTTTCTTTTTTTTCTTTTTTGGTACCAGGGATTGAACTCAGGAGCACTCGACCACTGGGCCACACCCCCCACCCTTTTTTGTATTTTATTTAGAGACAGGGTCTCACTGAATTGTTAAGTGCCTCGCCATTGCTGAGGCTGGCTTTGAACTCGTAATCCTCCTGCTTCAGCCTCCCAAGTGATGGGATTACAGGCATGAGCCACCATGCCCGGCTTTGCAGAGGTTTTTAATCTGAGGTAATTCTGTCTAATCTTGCTGTTGTTGCTTGTGGTTTGGAGGTCATCCCAAAATCCTTCTTCTCCATTATGTTTTCCTTTGTGGTTATATCATTTTGAGTGTTGCATCGAGGTCTTTAACCAGTGAGTGTGTGTTTGGGTAAGGTGTAAAGGAGGCCTCACTCCACTATTCTGCACATGGGCACTTGCCAGCAGTTAGAAAGCCTGCTCTCACCCCACTGTGTGTTCATGACATCTTTGTTCAAAATCAGGTCACCACAAATGTTTCATTGGACTATGTAGTTGCTTGAATGTTCGTGTCTCCTCAAAGCTCTAAGTTAAAACCCAACTTCCACTATGGTATCTTTAAGAGGGAAGGCCCCCAAGGGACAATTTAGTCATGAGGGAAGATCACTCATGAGTGAGATTAGGGCCTCTTAACAGGCCTGAAGGTGGAAGGGCAGATCTTCCCTCTCTTTCCCTCCACCATGTAATGATGCACTAGGAAAGCCTTCTCCAGATGCCAGCTCCTCCATCTTGGGCTTCCCCTCCCCCAAGATGGTGAGAAACAAATTTCTTTCATTTTAAGTGACCTGCTTTGTCGCATTCTGATATAGTACAAAGATAGACTAAACCAGAAACTGCAACCAGAAAAGTGGGTGCTGTCAGGACAAATACTGCCCCCTATGGAAGCTGCTTTTGGAATCAGGTAAATGGTAGAGGCTGGGAGAACTGGGCAGCTAGAAAAAGCCTAGGTCTCCTTGAATTCCATCTGGGATAACCCCAAATCCCATGTGTCCAGAGACCTTCAGGCAATGATTTGTTCCAGAGTGCTCTGACCTCAGGAGTGGAGTAATCTATGAGTCCAAATAGCCGGATGGATGTCTGGAAGGCAGGACCAAGATGGAGGAAGTGTGACCCTGGGACCACGTCCTGGAAGGGTTTATCTTCTCCCCATCTGACCCCTCTCTGCTTTCCAGCTGCTGCAGGCTGAGAAGCTTTTTTCACCAGGCCCTTCTGTCATGCTTTGCCTTACCTCAGGCCCAGAGCTATGGAGCCAGCTGACCACAGGATGAAACCACGAGCCCAAACAGTCTTTCCTCTTTAAGCTGTTCATGGCATGTACTGTGGTCACAGTGAGGAGGAGCTGACTAACACACTGAGCAGAACATCCTGTGTGCTACATAGCTTCTCTTAGCTGCCTGTAGAAACATTCAGAAAGGAAGAAATGACTCAAAGGTGGAATTTATAGTGGAAAGGGAATCAGAATGTAAATAGTTGGAAAGTCTCAGGCTGGTCATGTAAAACAGTGAATTAGGGAGCAAACAACAAGGTTGTGACCAGGCAGGCTTTAATAAAGAGATTAGTGAGGCTAGAACAAAGCCAGATGTCATCAGGACAGAGGTAGACTGGCCTCGGGCATTTCAGAGAGCCTCAAGGCTCCCAGAACACCAGGGCATGGAGGGCAGAATGCAGGAGAGGCCCAGTGTGACAATGGGACTTTGGGGCTTGCTGCCTAGGCCACCCCCAGTGTCTGCTCCTCGGACAGCCCAGCCCCAGCTCATGCAAGCCCAGCCAGCTCTGGGCACTGCTCTGGAAAGTATACAGCACAGGCCGAGAGTGTCTGCAGGTGCTCATGCTGCAGGTGCACAGAGTGGGCAAGCTGTGGAGGCATGGCTGTCTCCATCTAGGTCTCCACAGATCCCACAGACAGCCCCCACTAGGGTAGTGCCCACGGGGGCCACGGGTCAAGCTGCTGCAGAACTTCAGATTCTCCAGCTTGCGGTACCTGCCAGGGATAGCCACGAGTGTGCGTGAGAACGGAAGCCTGAGGGGCTGCACTCAGCACAGCCAGGGAGCAGGACTGGCTTGGGTTTTGGTGTCTCAGCCTCCACCTGTGTGATCCAGGGGGGTGTGGAGTCAGGCACAGTTGTTCTCAAGTTTGAAGATTTAGCCCTTTCCACTTGGGGTTTGGCCTACTTGGGGCCCGCTATGCCCCTCTTCTTGCCTGTTAACTGCTGCGAATGGAGATAGCTGTCCTACACTTGGCCCATCACTGTGTTCGGAAGTAGATGACTTGTTTGACTTCACAGCTGAAGGCAAATTGCCTCAGAATGAATTGTGCCTGAGGTTCAAGCTTACGCTGTCTAGGTAAGACTTTGGACTTGGACTTCAATGTGGATGCTAGAAGGAGAAAAGCGTTGAGGGCTATCAAGATGGAATGGATGTATTTTGCATGTGGGAGGCATCCGAATTTGGGGGTGCTGGAGGCAAAATGCTATGTTTTGAAAGTCTGTGTGCCTTGCACAATTCATCAGTTAAACCCTAACCCCCAATGTGGTAGCAGAAACAGATGGTGCCTTTAACGGTAATTAGGTCATGGGCATCAGCCCTGCCAGGTGGGGATGGTCCTTAGAAGGCTTCTAGCTGAAGCTGAGGGGCTCTCACTTCTCTTGTCCACTGCCTTATGTCAAGTGATGATGCAGCAGAAAAGGCCCTCAGCCCACCCTGGTGCCATCTTCCAGAGAACCCTCCTACTGAGATGCAAGAAATAGACTTCTGCTCATTACCAGTTCCCACTGTGTATGTTGTATTTTAGAGTCACAAAGCAGACTGTGACTATTGAGGTTTCTTAGTTTTTGCAAGTACCATGTTGCTTTGATGTCTTTATTTCTGTAGTAAATTTTGCTGTCTGGTTGTGTGATGCCTCTGGGTTTGCTCTCTTTCCTTACAGTTGCTTGAACTGCACAGTGATATTTATAGTTCCCTATGAATTTTAGGATCATTTTTCTTATTTATTTATTTATTTTTAGGTACCAGGGATTGAACTCAGGGGCACTCAATCACTCCAGCCCTTGTTTCTATTTTATTTAGAGACAGGGTCTCACTGAGTTGCTAAGTGCCTCATCATTGCTGAGGCTGGCTTTGAACTTGCGATCCTCCTGCCTCAGCTTCCAGAGTGCTGGGATTATAGGTGAGCACCACTGTGCCCGGCTATGTTTTTCTTATTTTTGTGCAAAATTTAGATAAGTAAGTGATAGGGATTTTTTGAATCTGTAGATCACTTTGGGTAGTATGAATATTTGGGTGATAGCAATTATTCAAATCCATGAACACTGGATATATTTTCATGTGTTTGTGTCTTCAATTTCTTTCACTAATTTTTATGTATTTTGATGTACATCTCTTTTGTGTCATTGGTAAATTTAATTTTATTCTTTTCTGGTTATTTTAAGTGGAGTTGTTTTCTTGATTCCTTTTTCGGTTAGTTTGTTGTTATTGTATAAAAATAACAAGTGGTTTTGTAGTTCGTTTTGTATACTGCAATTATGCTAAGTTCTTTTATGCTTCTAGGAGAGATTTGGTTGGACCTCTATTATTTATTACAGAAAAGATCACGTTGTCTGCCAACAAGGTCTCTTCCTCCATACAGATATCTTTTATTTCTTCTGTTTTATTTCTTCTAGTCTTGTTCTTGATCTTAGAAGATTCCAACTTTTATATGATTTTGTCTCTGGGCTTGCTGAATATGTCTTCAATTGCCCCTCATTTATTGAAAGTTTATTTCTTTAAATGATGTTGAATTTTGTAAGATGATTTTTTTCTGCATCTATTTGGAAAATTACATAGACTTTCTCCTTTGTTCTGTTAGAGTTCTATCACACGTATTGATTTGCATTAATTGAACAATACTTGCAACTCACTTGATGATGGTGGATGATCCTCTCAATGTGCTGTTGAATTGGTTTGCCAATGTTCTTGGAGGATTTTGCATTTAGGTTTATTAGAAATTTGGTTTATAATATTCTTTTTTTTTTTTGCAGTGTCCTTTTCTGGCTTTGACATGAGGGTGATGCTGGCCCCATAGAAAGAGTTTGGAATTGTTCCCTTGTCTTTATTTTATGTGAAGACTTTAGAAGGGTGGGTGTGATCATTTCTGTATAGAATTTAACTTTGAATCCATCAGGTCTCAAGCTTTCCTTCTAAAGAGAGTTTTCCTGGCAGTTCTATCAAGTTTCCTGGTTTTATTCTATTCAGATTTCTACTTTTACATAATCCAGCTTTGGTAGATGGTAAATGTCTATCTACTTTATAGTTGTCCAGTTTTTGGAGTTTAATTATTCACTGTAGTATCTTATGAAATTGTGTGTATCTGTGGCACTACCTGTAATGCCACATCTTTTATTTCTGATTTTATTTCAGAGTTTTCTGTACCTACAGTTTTTTCAATTTTATCTATTCAGTAAGCAACTCTGAAATTAATTATAATTTCCCCAGATCTTACATTATTGTTTTCTGCTCTGAGCTTTACTCCTTCCTTCTTTCCTCTATCTTTGGGCTTAGATTGATTCTCATTCTCTAATTAATTTTGGTTTGATGGTAAGTTGTTTGAGATCTTTAACCTTTTTCAGTGTGTGTGTTTATGCCATAAATGTGTGTCTTAAAACTGCTTATAAAGGGTCATCATATGATGATGAAGAGCTCAATTCATCAAGGGGATGTTACAGCTGTAAATACAGATGCACCCAACTTTGGGGCAACTAAATATGCAAAGCAAATACCAATAGATAGGAAAGAAGAGGTAGACATTAATACAATGGTTGTAGGGTACATCCAGACCTCATATTCATGGATGAGCAGGTCCTCTGTACAGAAAATCAAAGTGGAAACATGTGGCTTGAAATGCACTTTATCCAAAAGCCCTCACAGATGTCTACTCCACATCACATGCAGGAGCAGCAGGATACACACTTTTCTCACACACAGAACATGCTACAGGACAGATCATAGGTTAGGTCTCTAAACCTTCATAGAATTCTTAGGAAGCTTGAAATCATATCAGGTGCCCTTTCTAATGGTACCTGGGAGGGTGTGAAACGGGAGCAAAGTGGTTTCAGGAGGTGCTGGGTAGAGACTAAGGGGAAGATGTGTTTCCAGGAAGGAAAGAAGTTCCTCCTTCTTTTACAGCAGCACGCTTTTAGATGATCCCTCCTGAAAACCAGATCTGCAGTAAGTGACCTCAGTGTGGTCTCTTCTCAGGGTCCTGAGGACACAGAATTGGGTCCAGGGTCTGTGACATCCCATGGCGAGCAGCAACCAGACGCGGGTGACTGAGTTCGAGCTGCAGGGGTTCTCAGAGCACCCTGGGCTGCGACTGCTCCTGCTGGGCTGCTTCCTGTTCCTCTACACCGTGGCACTCACAGGTAACGCGGTTATCATCACGTTGGTCAGCTTCAGCGCTGGCCTGCGCAGCCCCATGTACTTCTTCCTGTGCAACCTGGCCACCATGGACATTATCTGCACCTCCTCTGTGCTGCCCAAGGCTCTGGCCGGCCTAGCATCTGAGGCGAACACCATCTCCTTCCGGGGGTGCATGGCCCAGCTCTTCTTCCTCATCTGGTCAGCATCCTCTGAGCTGCTCCTGCTCACAGTCATGGCCTACGACCGCTACATGGCCATCTGCTTTCCCCTGCACTATGGCTCCAGGATGAGCCCGTGCCTGTGTGGTGCCCTGGCCGTGGGAGTGTGGGGTATCTGTGCCCTGAATGCTTCTGTCCACACCGGTCTGATGGCTCGGCTGTCCTACTGTGGCCCCAGGGTCATCACGCACTTCTTCTGCGAGATCCCCCCGCTCCTGCTGCTCTCCTGCAGCCCCACGCGTGTGAACAGCATCCTGACTCTGCTGGCGGACGCCTTCTACGGGTGCGTCAACTTCCTGCTCACCCTGCTGTCCTACGGGAGCATCCTGCGCAGCATCGTGTGCATGCGCTCCGCGGAGGGGAAGCGGAAGGCCTTCTCCACCTGCTCCTCGCACCTCCTCGTGGTCTCCGTGTACTACACGTCCGTGTTCTGTGCCTACCTCAGCCCTGCCTCCAGCTACAGCACAGAGAGAAGCAAAGTGTCGGGCGTGCTGTACTCGGCCCTGAGCCCCACGCTGAACCCGCTCATCTACACCCTGCGGAACAAGGAGGTCAAGCACGCCCTGCGGAGACTCTTGCCCGTCTTCCCTCGTTCGAGGGCTGTTCGGCAGTCCTGCCCTCCGGGGCTCTGCCCGTGCCTGGCTTCCTGAGAGCAGGCGTGTGGACCGAGCCCTCGCCGCCTCTGTGTTGGCGGTGGACCTGGGGAGCGGTAGGTGCACACGCTGCTTTGGCCCGGCCGCATCGTGGCTCTGTCTGCCCATGTGAATGTGTGTGCCCCCAACAAGTGTCCACCCACAGAACGCTTCCAGCGCCTGGCAGTTGCTCCCCTTCTTTCTGGGAATCAGGCCGGGGTCCCAGGATGAGTGGCAGGAGCCTGGCTTTCCTTGACCCAGCTCTGGCTTAGCTGCTGCGTGGCCCTCCACCCCCCCCCCCCTCAAGTCCCAGCGGAGAGGGCACATGTATGTCCAGTGTTGGGTAAGGAACTGTCTGTGCAGAGTCCCCTCCCTCCTCAGTTCCCACTCAGGCCCTGTCCCACAAAGCCGCCCAGTCTTCTTTCTCTCATAAGCAACATTGGCCCCTCATGGCAAGGTCCTTGCTTAGCATATGGATGGGTATCTTATGTGACAGTCACCATCTTAAGAAAAAAGTTTCACTTTCCCGCCCAGGGGCCTTTCTGGGAAAGGCTCACAACTCCCTCATACCAGCCCCCCCTTAATCGCGGCATTAGGACAAGCTGGGCTCTGATCCCTGTGCTGCCCCATAAGGTCCCAGAATTCAAACCTGTTTTGCCTCTCTCTCCTATAGCGGGATGGCCTTCATTTGTCAGCTGTGACAAATAAACCCTCACGTTTATCTCTGCCTGTTCTCCGTCTTTCATTTCTTGCTCTCCGGCCTCCTGGTTCCTCACTTGCCTGCCTCCTGGTTCCTCGCTTTCCTTTCACTCACTACTGTTGTCGCCTGAAGCGCTTGGAGCAACGGAGCCGCGGGAAGAAGTTCAGAGGCAAACTGGAGACAAACAGCTTTTAATTTTGATAACTTTTCTCTCTGGTTCTAACAACGACTAACACACGCCACACATACCACCAAAATGGCGCTGACCCGATCAGCAATCTCGGCCAAGTCACTCGAGATCCCGGGACAAGTCCCGTGAGACTACGGAAGGCGACAATGCCCAAATCTCCACGGCTCATAGTCAACCGCAATTCAAGCCATCTCCCCAAACAGGGCTCCTGCATGCTACCCTGAAGCTCATGCCACCTTGGCCTCCTGTGGACACCCTCCTCCTACCTCGACTCCACTCTGCCTGGGCCTGTCTCAAGCTGGAACTCCCACACTTTGTTCCTAGCACACTCTGACCAGATTTCAGTTCCCACAGTGCTGCCCCTGTCTGGTGTTTGGGCCCTGGGGACAATTGATCCTGCTTGTGCCCTTGCCCGTTGAGGAGGTGCTGTGTGGTCACACTGGGGAGTGTGTGTGGGCCTTTCTAGCTCTTTCAGTTCTGCCTGTCCCGAAAGTGCTGCTGCACCTTCCAGGCTGCAGTGTCCCATCCTCTCCCTTGCCATTCTGCCTGCCTGGCCGTGTCCTTCCTCATCCCTTCTGCCTGACCTCTCTTGGGTTTTCCTATCTCTTCAGCCCTTTGAGTCATGTGTCGGCCATGCTATCTACCTGCCGTCTCGCCTGCCCTTCCTTCTACTGGCCATCCCACCTCCTGCGACCTCTAATTTTTCTTACGGCTTGCCCTGGCCTCTGAGGGGTCCTCTTGCCTACTCCTCCTGTTTGTGTCATTGGTCTGCCACGCTGGCTACCTCTCATCCCACCTCTGCTAACTAATTCTGTTGCCTCACTTTAGCCTCAGGCATCTCCCATGCCCTCCCTCCACCCTGTCCTCCCTCCCCAGGTCTGAGATGCTCCCCTACTTATGCTGCCCCACCAGGTCCCCTCCTCTCTGCATCACCTGTTCCCCCCCCCACCTCCCATTGTTGACCCTTCTCCTGTCGCCTGCTCTCCTGAGTCCCACCTGATGTTCTAACCTAAGGTCATTTGTTGTGTTTGGGAACTCATGGTTATTTGATCATACAGGCTGTGTTCTCTCGTAAGTCCTGTGTGTTGTGTAGTATCTTTTGGATTCATGTGTATGTAAGTTGTTTGCTCTTTGATTTTAGTTAGCATAATATTCTCTGAGCACAGCATATTTCCTGATCCGTTTTCATGTTGATTGGTATGGTCCCTAATTTTATTTGCTATGCAGAATAAAGCATCTCTGCACAATTATGTTCAAGACCTCCTGTATTTTTGTTTCTCTTGGGTGTGACAGTGGGTGGCATTGCTGGGTCTTAGGCATGTTTTTACATAGTTTTATTAGAAACATCTCTTTCAAAGAAATCATACCATTTTGTACTGCCAGAATTTCTGGTTGCTAGAAATCAACATATACATTTAGTGATAGATTTAAAAACTGAATCGTCATTATTCCTTTCCTTGTCCATAAGGTAGGGACTTTCTCAGAACAAAGGAAGGATAACAGGGCACCATCACTATCAATGTGCATATTGAACACCTCTGTTGTAACACAGCTGCAACTCTGTAGTGTCGACATAGAATGTCCAGTCAGCATGTGCTTTGCCTTATATGGGAGACAAGGAGCTGGCAAGTGAAAGGAACTCCTAAGAGGTGCAGAAGGCATGGGTGCTCATCCTGTGGAGGTGAATCTGCTGGGCAGTGCTGGCACAAATAAATGTTGCTTCCTGTGGAAGGCTACAAGAGACGGTGAAATCAGATGTTTGGGTTGGTCTGGCCTCTAGTTTCCTTCTTTTTGGGAGCAGAGACATTCTACAAACTTCCTCTGTATTACTTCCTCATCCCATAAATTTTGATGTATTTCCTGATATTTCAAGTTCAATGAGTTTAATTCCACATGGTCAGAAAACATACTTTGTATGCCTTAAGGGCTTTAAAACTTGCTGAGGCCTGTGTTAAGACCCAGTGTGTGGCCTTCCTTGGTGACTTCAGTGTCTTGGGAAGAACATGGTTCTGCTGTTGTTGGGTGGCGTGTGCTGTAAGTCTGAGCGGTGCTCCCCACGAGGCCTGGGTCTGTCCCCAGGTGCTGGTCAGCTTCCCAGAGGGTCCTGAGCTCAGGCACTGGTTCTGCCTAAGTGGGGAGGTGGCTCTCCCTAATTGGTCCCTCAGGGCTTGGCCCCTCCCTCCAAGCCCTTGCCTCTGGCTATTACAGATGAGACAAGGACTGTGGTCCTTGTCACAGGTCTCCTACTGTCCCCAGTCATACCTGCAGATGTCTCCCATAGTTGCTTGCTAATTTTATTATGAACCTGTTCTGTTTCACAATGAAAGCCAATGACTGTGTTTTTTCATAGCAATGAGAAGCAAGTTTCTTGAGAGACAGGTGAATTTCAGGAAGATCTTTACCATGAGCGTAAGTACCTGCTCTAAGGGCATGGTGATGCTCTACATCCTGTGTTGACTAGAGATGAGGGTGTTTTGCTAGCTGGGGTGGGGCGCTGCTTTCTACCCTGCCTGGAGCCACGAGAGCCCTCTGGTGTGATTTCTGAGGGGAAAGGTGTCTAATCCCAGGTAAAGGGCACTGAGCAGCCTGGACAACTGTAGCATTTTGTCCTCTGGTGCTGGAGGGTGCTCAGTCCTGCCTGCAGACAGGCCTTGCTCCTCCAGCTTCAGCGACAGGGGCTCAGTGAGGTGACCGTGACGGCCAGTTGCCAGGTCACTGTGAGGACCCTGAGTGGCCCTGGGTGGGAGCTGCTAGGATGTGACCAGACAAGGCAGGGAGCATTTGGTGAGTTCTTCTCATTCTGCACCCACTGACCCCTGAGAGGGAAATAACTGGCAATTTTCCTGAGGACACGGAGCCCAGGCCACTGCGAGGTTGTGGGGGAGCCTCCTCCCCAGTCATGCTTGGTGCCTGTGGGTGTGGACTATGCAAACTGAGCAGGAGGCCAGGTCCTAAACGGTACAGTCCCTGGGATGGGGAGAGGACAAGGGTTCATTCCAGTGGCTCTTCCTGCAGCATCTCAGGCTCAGAGGCATGCTTTTACCCCACAGAGTACTTGAAATCCTGCCTCTAAGTGGGTCACACACAACTGAGGAGCAGCCTCTTCAGAACAAGCAGGGACAGTGGCGTTTCTTTCTTCCCAGGAGGGATCAGAGGTGTGGGGCAGAGGAGCTGCCCGGCTGCCACACCCAGGCCCCTTGGGATGAACCAGACACTGGTCACCGAGTTCATCATCCTGGGATTTTTGGAAACGCCCCGCCTGTGAGCACTGCTCTTCCTGGGCTTCCTAGGCCTCTACTTGGCCGCTCTGTGGGGAAACCTGCTCATCATGCTGGCCATCAGCACCAGCCCAGCCCTGCACACCCCCATGTACTTCTTCCTGGCCAACCTGGCCATAGTGGACATCCTCTTCTTCTCTCCCAATCTTCTTGTGTTAACAACCCACACGCAGATTGTGATCAACGTGGGATCACTCTGCATGGAGGGCTTTGCACATGATTCCTCAGTTCAGGGAACAGGCCTGAGTCCTCACAGGTCATTGCACATGTTCCCACCACCTCCTGGTGGAGGATCTTTGTGGCAGCAGCGTCAGGGTGCAGCTGCCCATGGGCCACTGCCACCTCAGACTCCACCACTGCAGCCCTGGATGCCACCCTCTCCTGCATGCAAACTGGGGACTTGGAGAGCAGCCCTGGATTTTCTCTGACTTTAGAATAAAGTGCACACAGCTTCAAGGATATTTGGGAAAAGAAAGATTAGAAAAGAGGCAATGGACTGTTTCCAGAATCACACAGACTGAGACAAAGACAATGTCCAAAAAGTGTCTTAGTAATGAGCACAAGTATTTCAGGTGCTGGAGTGTGATCAAAAGGATGCAGAGGTGGGCATGGTGGTACATTTCTGTCATCCTAGTGGCTTGAGAGGCTGAGGCAGTAGGTTCATGAGTTCAAAGCCAGCCTCAGCGAAATTGAGGCATAAGTACTTAGTGAGACCCTGTCTCTAAATGAAATACCAAATAAGGCTGGGGATATGGCTCATCATCAAGTACCCCTGAGTTCAATCCCCATTACCCCTCCCACCCAAAGGGAGGCAGAAAGGAGAGTGATTTAAGCCTTGCCATATTTGAGTTAATGTGCTTTTTTCTTGAGAAGACATCTGGTCAGGGTGTGGGGCAGCTGGAAGTACTTGTCAAGCTCCAGTCTTTTGGCAGAAGAGTTAGAGCAGACCTGTGGCCCCAGGGCTGTGTGAATTTTGGAAACATGGGGAGCAGGGCTGTCCAGACGTGTCTGGTGTCTTACTGTGCACAAACGGTGTACACACAGAGGACACACAAGATAAGAAATTTCTGGAAGTCCCCAAGAGATTAACAGATATTTCATCTACTTCCTACCTTGAGAGAGACTGAGTTTGAAATCTGAGTGCCAAGAAGGAAGAGAGGTGGGAAGTCCCCAGTATATTTACTTTAGTCTACCAAGACCTCATGAAACACTATGGGCCTTTGGTAAGACTCAGGCATCAACCTAAAGACTAGGGCCAACACTCCACCCAGGTCCCTATTAACAGAGATTAAAATTAACCCCTAAGAAAGTAGAAACCACATCTCCTAGATCCACTGGAAATGTAACTCCCTACCAGAGGGAGAGGTCAGCAGTCTGCAGAGGGAGGTAACAGATCTCTGCCTTTAAGAAGTATCTCACTGTGTCCTCTGATGAAATGTTGCCAGACCAAGAGCGGGACAGGAAAATGGGACCCAGAGCTGTGAGCACTGTTGGTGGGCCTGGAGGTGACCAAGAGTTTGGAGTGGTCAAACCATTCCTTAGCAATAGGTATGGCAAACATTATCTTTAGCCATAGGTATGGCAAACGTTGTCAAGGGCTTCAAGGAACATGCGTTCACAACTAGGGCATGCATGGTGAATCAGGCAAAAATGCATGTTTTCAAGTAGAGCAAATGTAAAGTCTCCAACTGAAAGATGTTGTGTGTAGGAGCCCTAATTAAGGAGATAGCTAAGATTGCAGTTAGCTGTGAGCCATAAAGATGTTCAAACATTAGCACCTTCTATGGTCTCGCAAGACTTGGCCTGGGACATTGTGGATCAGGTTGGTGCCATTTGCATGGTTCGCGAGACTTGGCCCGAGACATTGTGGATTGGGTCGGCGCCATTGTTTGTGGTGGTTGCAGGAGTGTGGTTGGTGTTGGAGTTGTTGTGGAACCGGAGAGAGAAGCTAGCAGAATAAAGAGCCTGTTCATTTCCAGTCTGCCTCTGAACTTATTCCCATAGCGTCGCTACTCCATGCGGCAATCGCTTCAGGTGGCGACACGTGGTGGCCCTTACAGGGAGTTCGGTCAGCAGGTGAGAAATAAGAAAATTTATAAAATGGGTGCAAAAATAACTAAGCACTGGATAATAAAAGCCATGGATGAGTTTTTTGACATCGCTGACTCAGTGGATAGTGAGGAAAGTTACCAAGAAAGCATAGCCACTGAGGCAGTTAATACCAGTGAGAAGAGTAGTGGTGTAAATTCAAAAGTAAGAGCTGCAAAATCCATCAGAAACTTATTGAAATTAGCTGAAGAATATGTACTCTCCTTAGAAGCTGAAATTCAGGATACCAGTAAAAGTGATAGTAGTAAGAAGGAGCCAAACCATGAAAGTACAGTCTCCTCCCACTAAGCCGGTTAGGAATTATGAAACTAGTAGTGAAGAGGAATCAAAAGGTGATTCTGGGAGCACAGTCTCCAGTAAAAAGAACAAAAAGAAATTAAAAAAGAAAAAGGACCATCAAGTAAAGGAACCACTTGTGTCCTCTACTCCCCCATGGGTGGAATCCATTACAGAACATATGAAGGGTATTAGTAGGCGTTTGCATACCCTAGAAACAGAAATAAAAAGTCTTTCTGAGTGCTTATGCGCTTTCAAGGGTAACTCACAGATACATTGGGAACTGCCAGTATTTGAAAATGAAAATGGACAGAGGATCCACCAGTCAGTAGACTTCAAAACAATAAAAAATCTCAAAGAGTCAGTAATGACGTATGGGCCCCAAGTTCCTTTCACGTTGAGTATGCTGGAGTCCCTTAACACCTTTAGCTTAACCCCCTCAGACTGGAAAAGTCTATGTAAAGCAGCATTAAGTGGGGGCCAATACTTGGTTTGGCTATCACAATTTCAAGACCTTTGTATAGAAATGGCTAAAAGAAACGCAGCTGCAGGGTTTGGAGACCATAATATAGAAATGTTTACAGGAGAAGGGCAGTTCACAGACTTACAGGCTCAAAAATATTATGACCCAGGTGTATATGCTCAGATATACACAGCTGCCTTAAAGGCGTGGAAAACTTTACAAGGACCTGGGGATCTATAAGGTAGCTTGTCAAAAGTGATTCAAGGACCTAATGAACCATATGCTGACTTTGCTGATCGACTTTTGAGAACTGCAGGGAGAGTGTTTGGAGATGTTGATCAAGCTATGCCATTAGTTGTTCAATTAGCATACGAAAATGCTAATAAATACTGCCAGGAAGCCATCAGGCCACGGAGAATAAAAAGGATCTTTCCATATATATACAACTATGTAAAGATATAAATGACGCCTTTGTCACAGGAAATGTGATTGAAGCTGCAATGAGAGGTGCGCCCCCTCAAAATTTCACAAGGGCTCAACCTAGACATTATAATCAATTAGGATATTCCAGGCAAAATTATCATAATTAATTAGGCTATTCTGGGCAAAATCCCCAAAGAGAAATAAGACCAAGCTCATACTGTGCCCCAGGCTGCTGCCCCAGGTGTAAAAAGGGAAATAATTGGGCCAATAAATGCCATTCAAAATTTGACATCTATGTAAATCATTTGTCCAGGAATTCAAAAAATGGGGCATGGGGCCCAATGCCCCGGGGCCCACAAATGTACAAGGCATTGGAGGAGGAATATCCTCAAGCATCCACTCAGATGCTTCCCCGACACAATCCCTAGTACCCATCCACTCCCTCGCCAGAGGAACAGGATGAAATGCAGGATTAGACCTCCGTTCCACCGCCCGAATAGTGTTAACACCTGAAAAGGGGGGTTCAACTGATTCCCACAAGGGTCAGGGGACCTCTTCCCTCAGGGACTGTAGGACTTATGCTCGGCCGAAGTCCTAAAAGCTTATTAGGTTTGCAAGTGACCCCAGGTGTAATAAACTCAGACTATAAAGGGGAAATAAAAATAATGCTTAGCTCACCCCAAAGTATAAGTTCTGTTAATCAAGGAGATAGAATTGCTCAGGTGCTTCTCCTTCCAAATTTACATAATTCATTAAAAATGAGTATGCCTCAAAAAAGGAACAATAGAGGATTTTGTTCCACTGACTCGAGACCCATGGCTTGCTGGGTTCGGGATTGTACAAGGAGGCCTATGTGTAAAATAAAAATCCAAGGAATAAATATGGAGGGACTGATAGATACTGGAGCTGACTCTTCCATCATTAATCTACGACAATGGCCCAAGCACTGGCCTCTGCAAAAAGCTTCAACTAATTTAAGAGGCTTGGGATATAATAACCTCCCAGAGAAAAGTACGGTAATTTTAAAATGGGAGGATGATGAAGGGCATAAAGGAACATTTTAGCCTTATGTTTTACCTAACCTACCAGTTATTTTATGGGGAAGAGATATTTTGCAACAAATGGGAGTACACCTTGCAACCAAGCCTGCAGATGTTAAATGTGAAAATTTACAGAGTAATCTTAACCCTAAAAGAAATCATTATCAAAAAGTACAGGCTAATCTTAACCCTATAAGAAATAATTATCAAAAGCTACAGGGTAATCTTAACCCTAAAAGAAATCATTATCATAAAGAAAAAGATATATATATTTTTTTTGGGGCCACTGAGAAAATAATTTTGAAAATACCATGGCTTTCTGATAAGCCAGTGTGGGTCCCTCAGTGGCCCCTATCTAAAGAAATTACAAGCGGCCCACCTACTAGTTCAGGAGCAACTAGAAGCAGGACATATAGAACCTTCTACCGCTCCCTGGAATTCTCCCATATTTGTGATCAAGAAAAAATCAGGAAAATGGCGATTGTTACATGATCTTAGAGAAATTAATAAAACCATGCAAATCATGGGCCCTACTCAACCTGGACTTCCTAATCCTGTAGCTATTCCAAAAATTTTCCATCTTATTACTTTTGATAAAAAGGATTGTTTCTTTTCTATTCCTCTACACCCTCTGGATACCCCCAGGTTTGCTTTTTCAGTTCCTTCTATTAACAATAATGGCCCTGATCAGAGATATCAATGGAACGTTTTGCTGCAGGGAATGGCTAATAGCCCCACTATGTGCCAAATCTATGTAGATAATGTTATTCAGCCTATCAAAAATAAATACCCAGAGCTTATGTGCCTCCATTATATGGATGATGTTTTGCTTGCTCATCCTAATCAAGAAGTCTTATTCACCATATTTAGTGATATATCAGAAAACTTGAAATGATATGGACTAAACATTGCTAAGGAAAAGGTTCAAATTAGATCTCCAATATTATATCTAGGATTCCAAATTATGGACACTTTTATTAGGCCTCAAAAAATATTAATTGGGCTGTGGTTGTGGCTCAGTGGTAGAGCGCTCGCCTCGCACGTGCATGGCCCGGGTTCGATACTCAGCACCACGTAAACATAAATGCATTTCATTGTGTAAAACTAAAGCAAATAAATAAATATTTAAAAAACTATATTAATTAATAAGGAGCATTTGGCCACTCTCAATGACTTTCAAAAATTGCTGGGAGACATTAATTGGCTTTGTCCTACACTAAACCTCACTACTGGCCAACTAAAACCTTTATTTGACATCCTTCGCGGGGACCCTGATCCATCTTACCACGAACATTGACTCCTGATGCTAGGAAAGCTTTAAAGTTAGTAGAAAAAGCCATCGAAGGAGCTCATTGTGATAGATTTGATTTAACTCAACCACTGATATTGATTATTATTTCTTCACAATATACACCCACAGGAGTATTTTGGCAACAAGGGCCTTTATTATGGATACATTTGCCCGTCTCTCCTAAAAGTATAATTGAGTCTTATACCTCCATGGTGGCTAAACTTATTCTTCAAAGACTTAAGACTTCTACTAAAATATTTGGCATCCACTCTGCTACTATTATTACTCCCTATTCATCTTCACAGATGAATATTTATGCTTCAATGATAATGATTGGGCTATATAGCTAGATGCTCTACTTCTGCAAATTTTGATAATCATCTTCCTAAGTCTCCTATATTATCTTTTTGTATTAATCATCCTATTATATTTCCACAGGTAATAAAAAATCAACCTATTCCTAAGGCATTAAATATATTCACAGATGGGTCCTCAAATGGTACTGCTGCAATAGTCACTAAAAAAGAAAATATGACTTACATAACTGCACACAAATCAGCTCAACTAGTGAAACTGGAAGCTGTGGTAAGAGCTCTGGAAAATTTTAGAGAGCAGCCCGAGAACATTTTTTTCAGATAGCCACTATATTTCACATGCCATCCCAAAATTAGAGCTAGCAGGACCAATAGCACCTCATACTCCAGCCTTTAAATTGTTTTATCAAATACAAAAACTTTTGTTGGCAAGAAAAGAACCTCTATTCATAGGCCATATTAGAGCACATACCAACTTGCCTGGTCCCCTCCATGAAGGTAATCAAAAGGCTGATGCTCTTACCCAAACAATCTATTCTTTCAGTGCTCCAGCAAGCTACTTTATTTCACTCCCAGTTTCACATCAATAGCACCACCTTGCAGTGTAGGTTTAAAATCACAAAGGAGCAAGCCAGAACAATTGTAAAAGATTGTAAATCCTGTATGACACATTTGCCCAATCCTCATTATGGTGTTAACCCTAGAGGATTAATGCCCAATCATTTGTGGCAGATGGATGTTACTCATGAGCCAAGTTTTGGAAAATTGCGATTTATTCATGTGACCATAGATACATGCACAGGCATGATTTTTGCTTCCTTACATTATGGAGAAAAAGTTAAAGATGTTACATCTCATTGTTTGCAAGCTTTTGATGCATTGGTCATCCCCAAAATGCTTGAAACAGATAATGGCCCTGCATATATGTCCTCATCCTTCAAACAGTTTTGCGCAAAATTCAACATATCCCATAAAACAGGCATCCTATACAATCCTCAGGGTCAGGGCATTATTGAAAGAGCAAACCACACACTGAAAACTATGTTATTAAAACAAAAAGAAGGAAATTGGAAAAGTCCTAGGGACAGATTGGCAGTTGCCCTGTTTACCTTAAATTTTTTAACTTTAGATTCTAATGGTTATTCTGCCGGAGACAGACATTGGAACCCACACCAACAACATAAACCTTTGGTTTACTGGAAGGATGTTCTTTCAGGTACATGGAAGGGTCCAGATCCAGTATTAATTTGGGGGAGAGGATCTGTTTGTGTTTTTCCAAAGCACGAATCCTCTCCAATATGGATACCATCTAGATTAATAATGCAGGTACCAAATCAAAAGGATCAAAATGAAGTTGTTGAAGAATCAAGATTAATAAAAAAGGTACAAAATCAAGAGGACCAAGATGAAGGTATGGAATGATTCCCTTAAAAGAGTCCTTCAAAATATTTCACAACTTAAGTGTCATTCCTCCCGGCCGGGACGAGGAGATCTCTCTTTAGTGTGCACACAATTGTATTTTTTTTCTCTTTCTATATATGTCTTTATGTCTGTGCATTTGTCTAAATTTCATGTAAATGTGACGTCAGAAAAATATGTTTGTATGTTTGTTCGTCTGTCCAGTGTGACGTCACAAATAACAAAGCACTTATGAAAAATATATATAAATATATGGATCCAAATAACTTTAATTCATTTAAGTTTAAGCATATTCAATTTGGGTAAATAATTTAATAAGTGAAGGTACCTTCAATTTTGATTTATAGGTGTCCCAGGGATTTCTCTTTAGTGAAGAATATGACTAATGCTGTATAACCTGATATTTTGGTGTTTTGACATAGGAATGTTTATTTGTAATTAACTTTATTTGTTTTATAGCTGATTAATTTGAGTTATTTCAGCAGATAATTTCATGGAAGATTACAGAGACTCGAGGGTTCCAGCTAACAAATTATTTTTCCAAAGTGTCTTTAGCTTTTCTTTAATCTATCTTTAATGTAGTTAATACCCTCAGTCTTTCTTTGTTTTGTTCTGAATATGATATATTGCCAGCTTATGTTTGTGGGAGCTCAAGCAGCAATGTGTGTGAGCAGAAATCAACTTTAATTTTCTAATTTAATAATTCTATTTTTTAGTTTGACAACTCGCCTCTTGACTCAGTGCTGGAATAGCACTGCCTTTCCTTTAATAATTGATGCTTGAGTTTCTAGGTAGTGGGCCCTGAAGATTTGCCGTTGGCATTATCTAGACATAAAAAAGATGACTGCTGCTACAGCTGCAAGGATCACGGTCGCTGCAAACATCCCTGCTGCTCAAGCATCAAACAACCTCATCAGCAGTGTGGCCTCTGCTCTGCATGCATGGGGCCTCCTAGATCAACGTGTTATAACAAGTGGACATTTTGATCTTTCATTGTTTGGGACTTTATGGGACAATGCCTTGTGGGTATTTGTCTATAGAACTCAGTGCATTATTGATGGAACTTAGTGCAGTTGATTTGTTTAAAGAATTTGATACGCTATGCAACTTGGCTCGTCAGCAGAAGGCTTATCACCTTAACACCACAGCATCTCCCCACCATTGGACGACTGTTAGTCATCATACACAGTCGATCCTGAAGGGCTCGATTGGATGGCTGGTAGCCAATGACAGGTAAGCTCCCCAGAGGGGGACAACCTAAGACAGGCACAGTCACACGGGACAGTCTCATGTGGCCGACATATCAACCTAAGACAGGAGTCAAGGGCACAGCCTTGATTATCCGATGACGGGTAAGAATGTTGGTTGCACATGGATGTCCTAGAGCATCCCCTCTTTTAAAACAAAAAGGGGGGAAATGCAGGAGCCCTATTTAAGGAGATAGCTAAGATTGCAGTTAGCTGTGAGCCATAAAGATATTCAAGCATTAGCACCTTCTATGGTCTCGCGAGACTTGGCCCAGGACATTGTGGATTGGGTCGGCGCCATTGTGTGTGGTGGTTGCAGGAGTGTGGATGGTGTTGAAGTTGTTGTGGAGCTGGAGAGAAAAGCTAGCAGAATAAAGAGCCTGTTCATTTTCAGTCTGCCTCTGAACTTATTCCCGCAGCGTTGTTGCTCCAAGCGGCAATCACTTCAGGCGGCGACAGCTGTGGGTAGGATTAAGAGTCAATGAAGGGAAAGGAAGAAGGGGTCAGCCAGTGGGAGAAAGGCCCAAAGAAACAACCCCAGATGAAACCCTTGGAAAAGGAACTCAGCCCTGTGCCACATGGGGCATGAAGAAGCCCAACCCAGGGGTGCCTGGAGTGTGTGGAGGACAGAGAGGAAACGAGGAAGGCCAAAACATGCAAGGGAAGACTGGACTAAAGGCTTCCCACACTGAGTGGAAAAACCCAGCAAACAGGGTGTAGAAGTTCAGGAAATCCATGTACGATAAGTCAGAAAAATACATGAGGCCTACATAACTGAACTGCTGAAACCCACAAGTGAAACCTCCCTTCACAGTAGTTTCACGGTTTTTGGACTTACATTAAAATCTTTCATTCATTTTGGGTTGCTTTTTGTGCCTGGTGAGAGTCAGGAATCTAATCTTATTCTTCTGTGTGTGGATAGGCAACTCTTAGCAGTGTTTTTTGAAGAGGCTCCTCTTTCCCCCATGCACATTGTTGGGACTGATGGCAAAATCAGTCACTGCAGAGGCCTGTGTCTATTCCTGGGCCCTCTGTGCTGTACTGGTGTTCTCTGTGTCTGTGTTTATGCCAATACCTTGCTGGCTTTGCTCCTACACCTTCAAAGTGCAGGTCCAGGTCAGGTGTCCTTGAGCCTCCAGCTGTGCGCCTGTATTCAAGATTCCTTTGGCCTTTAGGCATCTTTGGTGTTTTCATATGAATGTTTGTATGTTTTTCTGTTTCTATGAAGAATGTCTTTGGTATTTTGGTAGGAGGTTTGTTGAATCTGCAGAGTATTTTAGGCAGCATGGACATTCTGATAATTTCAATTTTTGAATCCATGAGCATGGGACATCTTCATATATCCTCTCCAGTTTCCTTATCAGTGTTTTGTGGTTTTTATTGCAAAGATATTCATCCTCTTTTCTCTAATTAATATCTAGGTGGTTTCATTTTCTTGCTATGTAAGTGCTTTGGCATTCTGATTTCTTTTTCATAAAGTTTTCTACTGGTGTAGAGAAATACTACTGACTTTTACATGTGGATTTTGTATCCCACAATTTTCATGAATTTATTTATAAGTTCTATTAGATTCTTGGGAGTCCTGGTGGCTTTGAAGAGATCATGTCAGAGAAGTCAGATGCTATTATAGCTTGCATGGCCCACGTGTTTGGCAATGCAGGAGTGTTCAGAGGCAAGGCAGCTGTGAGTGCTGTGCCCTCATGGGTTGATCCATGCACTGGTGGGTCAGTGTGAATGGAC
>CM046663.1:172402283-172429187 GCA_025594165.1 Tamias sibiricus | reverse complement strand
TTATAGTTTAGATCTTGAATGCCACCTCATGGGCATTAGCCACTTTTCCCAAAGAGCCACAGAACAGCCACACATGAGGTCCTCACCCTCCAAGTACTTGTCACCATGCTGGCCCTGGAAGGCACCAAGCCCCTCCCAACAAACTCTGTGAGATGGCTCACAGGAAAAGGGTGTAAGAGCCTTTAATGAGGAAGTAGCTAAGATGGCAGCTGGCTGAGAGCCAAGAGGATGCGTTTACTTGTTTACACCTGACCTGAATGTAATTGACTAAGAATTTTTCTATGCTCATGGGCACTGCGTGCTGCACCTGTAAGTCGAGCTTGTGATACATGTATGCTTGATGGGTAAAAGAGTATTTAACCAGGCTGGGGGCATCAGAGAGGGAGAAGATAGAGAAGAAGAAGAAGCAATAATAAAGGAATCACTCATTCCCAGTCTGCCTCTGATTTCTTTCCCGCGGTATCATTGCCTAAGGCGGCAACAAAAAGGGTGTATTATTTCCCTCAGGCTGAGGACTCCTCCCTGGGCAGAATCAAGGCTGCCACCTCTGACAGCATGGGTAGGAAATGGAAGTGCAGGGGCTCCTTCTTAGACTCCAACTATTTGCAGATTCCAGCAGGATTCTGTTGAGGCCAGCAGGATTGACAATTGGCAATTCAGACATTAGGAATTGAGGGAGATCCAGCAGACCAGCCTCAATCCTGGAGACCAAGTTGGGGCACAGAGGACTTGAGCTTCTCCCTTTCTTTCCTGGCATCCCAGTCTGGACAACGTCCAAACCCTTCATCTCACGGTCCAACCCCAGCCAAGTGTAGCCAGATTAACTGGCTCTGTCTTCCAGCATTGAAAATTCTATGTGGGATCCATGTGAGGTGAGGACTGAGGTTGACAATGGGGACCTTCTTTACTCAGGAAACCATTTCTCTGGCCCTCTCTAGGACCCTGCCTTATTCACATCTTTGCAGGAAGGAAAGGGGACAATCTCCAACTTTCTGATGTTTTGCAGCAGACCAGCTGTGGTTGCCCTTAAGCACATCACTGGACCATTTCCATCTTCAATTTAACCCTCCTAAAATGTGGGGATTGACCTGCTTCCTCAAGCTGTTAGGACACTAATTTGTAGTACTTTCTCTGGCATAAGCAGGTGCTCTATTAAGGTTATTTAACATCAGCACCTGTGCCAATGGCCCCTCCCATACATTACAAGGCTGGGCCCAACCCCCACTGTCCTCCACAACAGAGTCTTAGAGGAGTGGGTGAGGCAGTTACCACAGGACAGCTGAGGAAACCAGAAAATTACAGCTACTCTTTGGAAGGACTGGCCCAAGCCACTTCTCCAGGACCACCCACCCACCCTGACCCTCCTGGACAGCTAACAGGTGCCTAAGGCACCATCTAGCTTCCCTAAGGCAATACTGCGATAGAGCCACCTGCTCCTGTCAGTGCAGGGACTGTGCCTTGGCTGTCCATGTGGGGAAGGAAGAAGCAACACATGACAGGTAGCAAAGCACAGGACCTTTTGAGCAGAGGCACTGAGGGAATGCCCAGCAGAGGCCACAGAGCACTCTCTCCAGAAAGCCAGCAGTGAGCCCTACACATGGCTGAGAAGGTGGCTCTTGGCCATCAGCTGACGGATAGGCATGTAGGAGCAAGATCTGGGCCAGCAAGATCTACCAAAGGGGCAGAGCCATCCAGGACCCCTGTAATGATTTCCTTCCTTGTAGGCAGTAAGCTGCTGAGGAAGACAAGCCCTGCTTTGTCCTCTTCCAAGGAATGCAATCTTCTAAGGCCATGTTCTGACCATATTGACTGGGGGCTAAAATCTAATCCCCCATGGGCTATCTGGGGACAGGACGGGAGGGCCACTCACTTGTCCAAGATGAAGTAGAGGTCAAACACACCCTGGCATTCATTTTGGCTCTCCTCTGTGGCCATCGTTGCCATCCACCTGGACCATGGCGATGGTGGTAGCTCCTTGAGCCCTTGCCCACATGGTGGAATATTCTCCAGCCAGGGCCATGATGCTGCAGGCCCCCTGCTCTCAAAAGGGACGGAGACAGCAGCAGAAGTAGCATAAAGAGTGCAGTGCAAGGCAGCCAGGAACTGTGGATCACCATTTTCTTGATGTCCCTGTAACCTTAATAGCCCTTAGCTCTCTGCACAGGTATTCAGGTAGGCTGGGCACTATCTGCCTCTGGCTTCCTATTCTGCCACTTCCACCTGTACCCAGGGACCATAGCCCCTATGGACCATTGCCCTATCATCAATGATCACTACAATACTATACCAGGTACCTGCTCAGAGCACAGGGACTAGGGAAGCAGCAGCTCTGGGTATTCTGCCACCAGCCTCCTGCATAGCCCTTCCCCCACCCTGGGACAGAATTCTCTGTGCTTATGATTGACAGGAAGGTTGACATGGTGACTTTGTGACCTGAACTCTGCTCAATGCCCTTTATGTAGACAATACCAGTGGCAGTCATTGGATCCTTGTAAGAAGAAGTCTCCTTGTCCCTCAGCCCCCATCTCCTCACACCTGGTTCTTAAGGGGCCACCTAAAGGGAATCAGGCATTTAGTTAACCAAAGAAGATAGCTGAAGTGCTGGGATCAGGATGTCACTGTGGGTGAGGAGTCAGAGATTGGGAGGCCAGTGGGTTGGAAATGGAAGGGCCCTTTGTGTGAACTCTCAAGTCAGCCATGGGATGGCAGGATCTAGAAGGGGATGAATACTGTGTGCTCTTGCCTAAGTCCTCTTAGAATAGGAGCTCAGTCCGGTTACCCACTGACTGGTAAGAGGCACCTAAACTCAGTGACATAAAACAAGAACCATTTTATTGTGCTCACAGTTTCTGTGCATCAGACACATAGGGATGGCAAAATAGAGAGGGTTCCCCACGAGGTACCTTATGGGGAGATTTGAGCATCAGGGAAAGATTTGGGTTACTGGTGACTGGAGGTCAGTAGTGGCTTTCCCACTCTCATTTGTGACCACCTGGGCAGGGTGACCCCAAATCAGGGCTCTACTGTTCACGGAGACTCTACATGTGACCTTTCCTTTTGACTCAGTTTTCCTCTTGGCATGAGCTCTCAGGGTGGTGCACTGTCTTTGTGGTGGCTCAGAGCTCTGAACTCAGAGCCCAGAGAATTTGCAGGGAGCAAGGTAGAAACTGTAGCGCTCTCTATGACATCACTACAGAAGTCGCATAGTGTCACTTCCACTGTACTCTGGTCAAAGCAGTCACTGACTTGTCAAGGTTCAGATGGAGCCACACAGACCCCTGCTTTCACAGGGAGGCATTCCCAGTGCATGGCAGCACTGGGAATGGTGGAGCTAGGCACAGTGTGGGGAGACAGGGATGCAGCGATTGCATTGAAAAGGAATTCTGAAAACTGCAGACTGACAGGAAAACAGCTTTAGAAATACCTTGATCAATTTTATTTTTGGGGGGTGGGTTTATATTCATAAAAGTGTTATATGCTTAAAAACCTTTTCTTCATAGCTGCAAAAGAGACCTCAATGTGTATAACATAAAATTAACAAGTGATAAAAAACATTGAGTTCTGGGACTTTTTGTTTATTCCTTTGTGTTAACTAAAGGAATGAAATATCTTGAATAAATGACATTTTAGAGTTGATGAAATATGGTGTAGTCCCCCAATAGCACCTCAGGGTTCCCTTACTTTCCACATGTAATGAGCCTTGATACTGTCATAGTTTCATAGATTGTGCTTTTGATTAGACATCTCACTGTGGACTGAATTTGCCTTTTCCTAATTCCTGATGGTCTACTGCATGACAGTTGGTCATTCGTGTTTCCCTCTTCATTGCAAAGCCTGTCCACGCCTTCATGTCTCTATTCTGAATGGGGTGTTTATCTTTTTCATATTGGTCATTAACATATGCATTCTTTTTAAAAATATTTATTTATTTGCTTTAGTTGTACACAATGCCTTTATTTTTATGTGGTGCTGAGGATCGAACCCAGGCCGCACACGTGCTAGGTGAGCACTCTAACACTGAGCCACAACCCCAGCCCCAACATATGCATTCTTGTTAGTATTCTTCATCAACTGTTGCAAATATTTTCTGCCAGCTTGTGGCATATTTTTTCACTTTATAATTTTGAAATAAAACATAAATTCTTAATTTTTTGCAGAATGCTATTGTTGGCATGAGAGTCCCACCAAAGTTCAAGTATTAAAATATTGGTCTCTAAGATGACACTATTGAGAGATGGTGGAATCTTCAGGAGGTTGGGTTTAGTAGGAGTCACTAAATCACTGTGGTCAGGCCTTTGAAGGGGACTGTGAGAACGCCATCTCTTCCTTACTTTCGCTGGCTCATGATGTAAGCCAATCCACCAGATACTATCATTTTCCCTATACTACCCATATCTTTAGGCCACCTGATCACAGATGGAAATTTCCAGAACAGTAAGCCCAAATGAAACTTTTTCTCCTTGTAGGGTATATTGCTACAGTAATGAGAAAGTAATACACAATAATAATTTGGAATAAACTGTTATTTTCCACCCTGACCCCGTACCACCTGCCCCAGGAATTTATGCTCTAGGCACCTTCAGATTATATCCTAGGTCATGGAACTTGCCCCAGTCTGGCGGAGTGCTGCCATACCACAACTGTGGGGCAGGAACTGGCAAGAGGCTGAGAAGTAGCAGGACCTCTTCAGTGAAGACCTGTACCCAGCTCCCCTGGCAGCTCCTTTCAGTCAGGTCAGAGGATAGAGAACTTCTGCTGCCCTTAGGAGGCAAGTAGGGGTCAGCCTGCACCACAAAGCAGTTACCAACAGTGCTCAGGGGCACCATAGTACTATGAGCCTAGGGTCAAGGTGCACTGGTCAAGAGAAAAGACATAAGTGCGGCCTTCAGGTCCCACAGCTGTGAACTGAATTCACATGCACCTAAGTGTGCCACAGTCATCTGCTTCTGACAATGGTTGCAGCCTGCTGGGGGTGGCCAACAGTGGGCACAAGAATTGTGTCCTGGGGCAAGCTAGAGCAGCAGTCAAGGGAGCAGTGCACCACACTGATAGCAAACTTCGGGTTCCCAGGTCCTGGGGTCCCTCACTGCCTGGCTCTGCTCACCAGTCAGTCCTGCTGCAGAGACTGCAGACTAATGGGCTGCTCAGAAACACCACCCTGGAGGTGGGAGCAGGTGGGAAGGAGGGTCCTGGCCAACCTGAGAGTGAATGAATGCTCCTGGGCCAAGTGCAGAATTGTGTGCTTGGAGTCTCCTTTCTGTCCTTGAGGATGTTGGCTGAGCATCCAAGTAAGATGCGCCTTCAGGTGCTGCTGGCAGAGCCAATAGAGGGGTATGGGCAGAGGAATGCATCTCACTTTTCCCCCCCTCTCTCCTCCTTTCTTTCTTTTCTCCTGTCACTTACTTTCAGCACACAAAATCTCCTTTTTTTTTCTCTCCCTCCTAAATTGACTTTTGGGTTACATTTCTTGCATCCGGCCACCATGCAGGCATCCCTCCACTCATGGTGCATGCTCCCCCTTTATCAGCCTGAACTTGAGTTGGGTGCTAGAATAAGAACTCCACACCCCGACCAAGATCCTTTTGTCAACAAATTATTTCCAATATCTAGATGGAGCTAAATTATTACTAAAGACCTCTTCAGTGCCTCTCACAGAAAAATATATAAATGATAAAATGATAAATCTGAGTTATAAGGTTGAAAGGAAAAAAGAAACCTGGTTTTGGAAACAAGATGTTGATGGAATTTTTTGTTTGTCTTACTTTTTGTCTTCTAGGCACTCTCAGCACACCAGTAAGCTTACCCTTGCAGGAATATTTAGGAGACACTGGCACCTACTCCTGCCTTCTGGGATGCTTGTACAGTACCATGTTAGGGGGCACTGAGGGAGCAGGAGTCACAGATGGGTTGTGGGAAGGCATTGGGAGCCCTGGGCTATGCACTTGAAGCTTTGGGGAATGAGTAGAAAGAAAATAACAGTAAATTTTTAAAATAAATGCCTATCAGTGCCACCAATATACAGACATTAAGTGACATAATTACTGTTGAATAAGACTTTACATATTTCATAGCAATAAATGTGGCAGTTGAAATTAATATTTTTTATACATTCAGTAGGAGGACTGATGTGCAAATATTTCATGTTAATATGAAAGATTGTCTATTCAAATCCCAAGTGAAGAAACCTAGAAAAGCAAGTTTGTTGAATTTTTGAGAAATAAAGGAGAAATTAATATGAGGCAATATTTTGTTCCTTGTTAAAACTTTAATCTTGTCAGAGAGACACAATTTCACTTTTGATGATAATTTTGTGATATATTTTATGATATATATTTCTACATATTAAAACACACACAAATATGTGTGCTAAGTTGTTTGTTTTTAAAGATGTTCATTACCAGCCAAGGCATAATGCTTTTGTTTTTTAGAAATAATTTAACTCAATCTTGTAGTTTATTGTGATTTTAACGATAATTCAGCTGATTTAACTTTTCATTTAATATAATAGAGAAATTCAGCAATCAGTAAACTACACAGAACTGAGCAGAAACTAAATAGGATGAAGGTAACTTGCAATGTGTTTAATAAAAATTTTGCACAGTTAAGTCAAAGAATTGTGGACATATTCCTAGGTTTGTATGTGGAACTTTGATTTGAGAGACTATTTTCTGAATTGAAAAGTCCAAGCATCTTTTATGTTATCTAACCAGCAATCTCAAATGAGTCAGAATTTCCAAAGGAGGCAATGTAAGAGATGATTTTCAATGATTTGGATTCACATTTCTTCTTTGCTTACCAGATTTCTTTTTTTACAAATTGAGCTGGTGACAACGTTTACTTAAAACTCATAACCACACCAAATTAGGGGAAAAAAAAAAAAGTAATTCTTCAGCCTCAATGCTTTGAAATTTCTTTTCCTTCATTAAGTAGTCTAAATCTCTGGAAGAATGCTATTGTCCTTCTATTCTTAGATGACACTATTGCTGCCAGGGGAGAGATTCTGAACAAGCAGTCTGAAGTATAACCCAAGGTCTTTTCCCAGGTACTTGGAAAACAGACTTGTGACCATTGACTTGAGACCTACTTTTCTTCAGTAACTGTGCTAGAAACAAGAGCTGCTGGTTCTTTCTACCAGTCAGGACTAGAGAAAGTGATTTGTCTGAGATGAGAAGGAAGGAGCACCTTCACTCAGCTGAGAGATAGTCTGGATAGAGAAAGACCTAGGGTGGCTAGGGTGGTAGCTGTTCAGGAAGGGAGGAGCAAGCCAGCACTGAGCACTGTGTGAGTGGTCTGGGCTCCTGACCCAGACAACTCATTGACCTGTAGGTGGTATGGCCTGAGATAAGATTCAGCATCTGCAGTGGTCAACAGAGAGGCTACAGGGATTAAGGTAGATCTGGATGAAGTCTCTAGATAGAAGAGACACAAAAGTCTGATAGTGATCTCTAGGGGGAACAAGGACCAACAGTCTCTACACAAGGAACAGATGAGCATTAGGAGGCATCAGGGGCTCCCTGCAAACAAGCCACATCAGTCTCACATCAATTTCTAATTTGAGGGGCTTCCTATTTGCGGTCTGTCAGAGTTTAGAATGAGGCCCTAGACAGAGTTTGGAGGACATCCTTTGTACTTACTCTGTACTTACCTGATGCGTGTGACAAAGGAGACCCTCAGGGATGTTCTGGATGACATGCAAACATTTCAAACCAGTCTGTATGTTCTTCCTCTTCCTCTTGGTTATTATCAGTTCTTCTTTACTTCTTTCCTCCTTCGTCCTTCTCATTATTAGTATTTCATCTTTGTCTCTCCCTCTTCCACCTGCTTCTACTCCTTATTATTTTGTCTGTGTCTCCTTTTTCCAATTCATCCTCTTTTATCTCATTAAAGCATGGAAACATTGATGGAGCATGAACTTGAATGGGATTTCAAATTCTTCGAATTTGATGGTGTCCACAGTCTCAGAAAGCTGGTATTCTGTGCTGATTTAGCAAGAAGGTATGTGGCAAGTTGAAGATCATTTGATTCCAGATGCAAAACTTCCCTCATGTCATTGTTTTGAAAGCTAAATGAAATAAAGGCTCTTAAGTCTCTGGAATACATATACTTACGTTGTGAACAAATTATTTTCTTATGTGGAGTATTATTTTATTTTAATATCATGAGAATCCTGACACCCAGTGTTTCCTTCTGCTAGAAGACAACATGCTCTCATTTTCCTGCTGAGGAGAGAGAGTTAAATCTCTAACTCTGGGCACTATGGACAATTCTGTCCTGGGGACCTATGCCTGGGCTTGGCAAAGAATTCTGAGGTGTGAAAACAGCATAGTAATAGAAATTCATTTTATGTAAAAAAGAAAATTGTAATTATAAAATTTTATTTTGTTATTATTTCACTGATTTTGAATTTATATGTTTTTACTGACATAGAAAACAAAGATGGTACAGAACATGAACATCGTGCCTAACACCAAAAGGAAATCTTCATAATAAGTTTAATTTTATTTAATGGGATGGTCAAAAAGAGCAGTTAAAGTAGGATAAAGAAATTGTTGGTTGTCACGGAAGTGTTCCTTCATGAGACACATTAATTCCAAGAAGGTGCCCTGAGATGTCAGGGAGACTATAGAGACACTGAGAGTAGAGATGTGACTGAAGACTACTTTTTGATTTTTGATCTGAGTGCTCTAGAGTTGAAGTATCCCAGGAATGACATCTAGTTGCCTCTCCTTTAAAAATTACAGACCATTTTAAACAGACAACAATTCTGTTGTTATAATAATTGAAAAGCAAGCATTAAACCAAGTTCCACCATTAAGTGTCTGTGGAGCATGGAGCTTCCACTGGGCATGGGTCCCCTGCTGGAAGTGGCCGAGCACCATGCCTGCCCTCTGACCCAGCCTGTGGTACACATCTGTGCCCAGGAATCGACAAGTGTTGAGCTGTGGTTCTGGCCATTGGGAAAGGAAACCCAATTCTCCAGGCCTCAGGAAGCTGGAATCATCCAGAAAGGCAGGAAATGTCTTTTCCTCTAAGAAGCAGAGATGGTGGGACCTCTGAGATACTTGGAGGTCACTCATTCCAGCCTATGGATGGAAACCAGGGACGTGGGAAGCTGGAGGCTGTGTGGGGAGAGCCTGCAGGATGCAGCTTAGTTCTTCCTCTTCATCCCAGCAAAGCAGACTAGACTCTCTCAGATCATGGCTTTCACCACCTTCAGAGACTGGATGCTCCTGAAGGGTCAACATGTCCCTTCCATTCCCAAAGTGACATTCCTAAGGCCCCTTATTCATTGATGAGCCCATGAAAGGTCAGCACCTCCAGCCCCTTTGGGTGCTGCCTAGGGCAGAAGCTGCCCACAGAAATATCTTGTGCAGAAGGTGACTGATGCTATAGGATCTGTCCTCCCCTGTGGTCCCTGGGTGGGACAGGAAAGAGAAAAAAAGGGTGCTGTGAATTCCACATTAGGCACTTCACACTCTTCAATCATTTTATTCCAACAGTACTACAGGATATAAATACTCAATTCTCATCTATTTGCAAAAGGAGCTTAGCTCAGAGAGGTTTATGGTTGGTGTTTTTTTTAACTATTTCTCAGGATGAGTGTTTCTAGATAAAACCCCTCGACCCCTAACTCTCAGGTCCTATTCCCAGCATGGTCATGGAGTATCCTAGGTCATTCATGAACCAGAAATTAGGGGCTGTCCTGGATTCCCTGCTTCACACTACAACTTAACCTATTTCTAAATCATAAACACACACACACACACACACACACACACACACACACACACACAATTTTCCATGTGTGGGATTTTCTTCACTGCCTTATCCCAAAACCAAAGATGTATTAGTGTAACTGTCCTGAGCATGTGGCTATCCTACCTATACCTCCCCTGGCTTATCAGTTGAAAAGGACACTGATTTGTGCCATAAAGATTTGTTGTGAAGCTGTATTAGATATTGGCTGAGAGGTGCCTAGGGGAATGTCCCACATGTTAGGGGTCCCTTGAGTGCCAACATTTTTCTGCTATTTTCATCAGGTCTCTATACGGATGACTCTTCATCTGTGGCCACCTGCAAACTGACCCAGAGATTCCTTCCTGGGTCATTTACCATCCACATGGAACAGAGAAATAGGGTAGGAATTTTTCAGGTTTCTGGTATATTACAAGTTTTAAAATTGAATTCAGGAGTTTAAACTACAAGGACACTTTTGTGCACTTGAGGTGAACTGTTGACATTCTGGTGTGCATGAACTTGAAGCTTCAAATCTTCCTCCTGAGTCTGTTTCTTGGAGGGATTGATGGTAAACATACATGTGTGCAGATCAGGCCACCTAAGCACCTTTCCCTAGGAGAGCGGGAATACACCGGGGGACATAAAACCCTAGGTCCTTCGATCTTAGTAACTGGGTCTCTGGCACAGAATGGAACTGCCCACAAATGCACCTCCAGTCCTTCCTGGACCTCAAGTTTACTAAATGGCACACTTTCCAACAGCTTAGCAGGCTTGTCTGAGCTCGATACAGAGCCATATGGACATGCATGCCGCCAAGCTAAGTCTGACCTTTCCCTCTGGCTGCCTGGCAGGCCATCTCAGATGGTTCCTTGTGGTGGAGCTGTCCCCCTGCATGTTGGCTCCTTGAAAGACTAATGGATGTAAAGCACCTCTGGTGTCCTGGAATGTTGCTGCCTGAAGCAGAAGCTGCTTGGAGCAACGAACACCGCAGGAAAATTCGGAGGCAGGATGAAAATGAAAAAAGGTCTTTTATTCTTCTTCTCTCTCCGGCTCCAGCAATCACTCCAAACGCTCTAACTCCAACCACCACCTTCTTCTTCTTCCCACACACTCTAACGAACCTCACCCAGTTATATACATATAGCTTTAACAAGGACACGTGCTTACAGCTCGAGCTTACAGGTGCGTCACAGAGTGTTCACGGGCATACAAAGATTCTTTGAATAATATATTAATATCAGGTGGAAACTAGAACATCTTTTATGGCTCTCAGCTAACCACAATCTTTAGCTATCTCCTTGATTATAGGCTCCTTCACTGGAACCCCTTACTTCTCCTGAGTGAAAAGAGTCCTTCATTCTTTTGTAAGTAGCCATTCCAGGATGGTTAACTAATCCATGCTGGCTTCTTTTGAGTCTGCAGGGGCTGCAGGGCATCTCTAGAGTCCAGGTCTAATAAAGAAGAAGTATTGCCAGTTCTGTTTGCGGCAGCTCCAACCTGAGACTTTACTCTAAAATTGTGCTGCCTATCCCAAGGACTCAGGGAAAGGTGGTGTGTAGTGCAGCAAAATGCAGCCACCTGCAAGTCAGGTGTGACCAGAGCCTTTATCAGAGTTCCTTGTCCTTTAGGGCAGAAGACCATGATTTATGCTAGAACTGAGGTACAGTCATGGTTGAATGGAGGAGCCTTAGTGAAGGTGATGGTGAGCCAAGGGAGGGTTGACTGATAGGGTGTATTCTTCCTTTTGCTCCTCTCACTGGTCACAGTACACCATAAACAGCTTGATATGAATTCCTACAAATACCAGGGTGGAGGGGCCTTCCCCTCTGATGCCCTCTCATCTATTCATCTGACCTACACCATCTTCCTCCAGCTAGGGCCTTAGTTCTAGTTCATGGTGGCTAAAATACAAAGGCTCTCACCCTAATTAATGAACTGATGTATGGATTTAAGGATGGTCCCTGCAACCTCTTTACTGCAGTACACATGCATCACCCCTTGTAGGACCCCAGGATTCCTAGAGCAGCAGGCACTATGGATCTTTCAAATCACGATTTGCAGGAACTAAAGTTCATCTTCAAAACATGGGTTAAACCTCAGCCATGGTGCTGTCCACCTGTTAGGAAGGACCCATATCCTCTACTTCTAAGGAAGAAATGATGTCTGTCTTACACTAACTGGTTATTTTCACTCCTTGTCTACCTAATTCAAGATAAGCCCATGCATTTTTGGTGTCATGAGTACCAGGAACATTTATTCCCTGTGTCTCCAGGGAAATAGACCCAGCCTCCCTGTAAGTTGCATGTAGTTACTCTGGTATCATCCATATGTCACCATAATTGATATGCTGTTGCAGGTGGGTAAAGGCCATCTAGAGCCTGTGGTTGCACTGCTAGGAAATGTCCATCCCACCCTAGCCCTGCACTAGCATCTGTGACCCACTTCCTGAACTTGAATTCCTGGGCTGCACATGGGGTCCACACCACCTGCTAGACTGGTTTTTGGTGGCATTGGCTTAAATACTTTACCTGTCCAGCAGTGAGTTAGAAATGCTCAGGTCTTTTAAAAAAATATCTCTGCAGTTGAAGGTTCAGGGGCTTTTATATTTTGTAAAGCAAAACCTGTTTAAGATGAAAAATAAAATAATGTCGAAAGTAGGTCTCACATTCCATGACAAATATGAGACAGTGAGGGGTGGAGGGTCTGAGTTCTCCAAAGCACCCACTATTGTGCTGGAAATGAGTCTCCAAATGACAGGGCCACATTAAAGCACTGATGCACCACTGGGTTACAGAACCCAGTTGTGGTGCCCACTGGGCAGCTCAGGAAGATGCAAAACAGGGAGGTAGGGGTAGGGTGGATAAAATACACCATTTCCTGGAATGAATGTTGTGAAGGCCAAATTTCCTTGTATCAAAAAAATCCTTAAATATGAGGAGAACAGCCATTCCAGCAAGCCCTTTTTTCCCCACCCAATTTGATCAATAATGATGATAAACAAAACTTACATATTTTAACCCTTAAATGCCTTATAAAAATTCGACTGAAAAGCATAGAGTTTCATTTTATTGATAAGATGGATTAAGGGTGTTTTTTTTGTTCATAGAGAAATTGGCATAAGTCATTTTGTGCCAGTCCTTGGTGACAGGACTGTTGGGAGGGGGACTCATCCATTCCTAGAGTCCCAAGGACACCAGGATGCTTTGTCCTCACAGGTGGAGCATCAGTATGTCTCATTCAGGAGAGCATCTCCTCAGGTGACACACTCTGACTGATCAACAACAAATCCTAACCCATTTTTGTTGTAATCCAAGACTATACATATTTATGCAATTCAGCAACTAACACCTATTAATTGAGATTTTAGGTAAGGCTGGGCTTTGGAGGTGGACATGACAATGCAGTTCTAAATGTTTTCCAAGGCAGGGAAAGAGAAGGACAGGGGAGGGAGCAACAGAAGCATCCTGCTTGGAGCACCAGGCTGGGATTAAGTGGCACTGGGTGTAGTAGGCTAAGGTTAGACACTTCTGGCTGGGTTGAATGCAGAAGGTTAGACAATATGGAGCCTATAAACAGAGGAGCTTCATGAGGATCAAGTTAGTATACCAATCCTGTAGGCAATGGAAGAAAGATGAAGTCACAGAAAAGCCATTAGAAATGGTGCAGAGGCTCAAGGAGTCATGTCAAGATCACCAATACCAGAGGACAGGCCTTGGTGAAGCTCCAACTCACCACTGGATGCTGGTCTTCAGCATTTGCTGCTCCTATAGACTCATTTCAGGAAAGTGAAAGTTGCCTAATTGGAAACTGAACATTTGTTCTAAAGACTTACAGACCCTAATCCTTGGAATTTTTGGATCCAGTTCATTATTTGGCAGAACAAAAATTTGTGATTGTGATTAACATGAGGATTTGGGGGCTGGGAGATTATGCAGGATGATCTAGGTGGATGGCATGCAGTGTCAAGGGTCCATATAAAGGAAATCCGAGGGAGACTTAAGACAAGAGGAGAAGGCCATGTATGCATTCAAGTAGGGAGACATTTGCTACCTTGCTGGAAGGAACCACATTCCAAGGAATGCTGGGACTATAGCTATATATGATGGGAAGTGCAAGGAAAGGGTTTGTCCCAGAACCTCAGAAGGAATATAGTTCAGGATTTCTGTTCATCAAATTCATTTCACACTTCTGAATGTAGAGGCCCTTGACAGGTGCAGAGAATGAGAGGCTGTCTGTCCTATGTGGTAGGAACTGCAGGTGAATGCAGTGTTGTATAACATCTAGATTGTATGAAACTGTAGTGAAAGAAAAGAGGCCTCACCAGCATGTTACTGTCCCAAATTTGCAGGAGACCTAAATGCTGAGGTATGTCCTGGGGGCCTGGAATCATGGGCCTTCATAAAGATAAAATTTCCATTTCACCTGTTCAACGAGTGATACTTAAAGTGGCTCAAAGGCATATCTAAAAGGTGACTGCAATCCTTAGAATTTTTCTTCTAGTGTGGATTCCAAGTTTAACCTATAGCACTAAGGTGCTTCCACCTTCTCTATGCCCTGTGTTGTTCCTCTGGGGGCTTCTCCTCAGCTCTCAGGTAGCTTGTGCAAGTTTATCCTTCTTCTCAGTCTAAGCCTCAGTTTGGTGGTTCCAAGCAGCCATTTCCAAGCCAAGGCTAGAAGGAGCACTCTGTTCCCCAAACCCAGACTATTTGAGTGGAGACTCTTCCTTCAACTTTTTTATTTCTTTATCTATGTATCTATGTATCTATGTATGTATGTGTGTATGTATGTATGTATGTATGTATCTATCTATCTATCATCTATCTATCTATCATCTATCATCCATCTCTTTCTCTCAGGTAAAGCACTCATTCACCTTGCAGGAACCTTGCACTTCCTGACCCAGATAATTTTACCAGTTCAGGGTTGAGCACATAGTGATAGACACAAGATTCACCTGGGTCTGACTCAAAGAGGGCAGGATGGCCTGGTTCTACCTGCTCTCAGGGCTCAGGGCAGCCTTCACAGTGCAAACTAGCCACCTCTGCCCCTTGGCCATTAGCCAACTGGGCTCATAGCCATGGCCACACCATCAGAATATGCTAGGCCACAGACTAGGCATCACTGGGGAGGTTGTTACAGGGTCCCAATATCCCATACTCCAACACTGAGTGGAACCCAATCTCAAACTGGAAATAAGGAGGGCTTCCCAGCTGGCTGGTGCTGTCCTGTGTCCTGGGTTTTCCTGATTCAGGAAATGTGGCCAGTGCTATCTTCTCATGATCCATGAGGATTCTCCATTTTTCATGCCCCAGAAAATGTTTATATAAAGGGGTAGGAGCATGGAAATCCCACGTAGATGATCCCAGGGCTATCTAGGAAAAGGTCTTTAGGGTCCACTGGGTCTGAGTAGACTGCCTTTCCAGGGATTTGGTGTAGCTATCATGTGGTCACAAGTGTGACCAGTAGGGTATCACAGTTACAAAATGTAGGATCCAGACCCATGAACAAAACCCAGTGATGTTACTTCTAGGGTTTAACCTAGAACAAATCACTTAACCTCTCAGAGATACCTGAGTAAACTGAGAAAACACTAGTGTCTACTGTACAGTTACTGAGAGGATTAAATGAGGACACATGCAAATCCATTAGACGAGTAGCCACACCACAGTATTAGTAGCTGGCCAATCAGTATTAGGACATTACAAATAGGACATCCCTAATGATTTGGTTTTTACCCATGGTCAACATTTCACAGGGGTGGAGGGGTGGGGGAGCTTTGGAGGTAATCCAATCAGTGTTGGCCAAGACAGCACTCTACCACACCCACCAAACCTCCTGATCTGGTGACCAGCAATAGGACTGAATCTTCAGTAGCATCTGGAGTACCCTATGCCGTTGAAAGAGAATTTTGAGATGAAACTAAACTCTCTGCTTCATCAATTTCTTCTTCTTTCTAGGTTCTTCTCTCCTGGTTTCAAAGAATGAAATCCACTGACCAGAATGAATGAATGTAAAAGTAGGATTTGTTGAAGAATACAAACAGGAATAGAAATTCTTACACTGCAAAATGGGACCTGATAGCAGATTTTCTCTGCCTGAGTGTGCTTGTCTAGAAATCTATGTGGCTAGTTGTCTAATCTTATGCTAATTAGGGTCTGAAAAAAGGACCAACATTATTGGTACAAACATATGCTAATTAGGGTGTGGCAAAATACTGACTCTATTGATCAACTCTTGAGTCCCAACTTATATTCAGGTCTGTCCACTTCCGTTTTCTCCCTGAAGTCACTGAATCGTGCATTCTCACTGGGACATCTGGAGCTGCAGTGCTGTTGCCTGGAGTGCCCTTCTGCACAGGCATATACACCATGTGCAGGATGGGCTGCATTGGGTAACAGGTTGGCTTACCTTAGTGCACCTCAGGCCCATGCTGGTGTGACAGGCTCTGCCCAACATCCCATGTTTACTGCTTGTGCTTCAGCATCCCCCCACCCCCAGGCCACCACTGCCACTTCACTGCTCTCCTTCTGCTTGTTGGCAGGGACCAGTGGTGTGTCTGCACAGCTTGGTGGCCAGGGAGCCAAGTCACCATGTATAGGGCATTCCTCCTTAACACATGCCTGGCCATCACTCTGAACCACCATCACACAGGGCAAGTGTCAAGGGCAAAAGGAATGTTCATTCCACCCAAAGAATACATCGCTGTCTCAAGCTCAACTTCTTCTTGAGCTGGGACCACATCGATGGCAGTTTGGATAGTCAAAATTGCAAAGTCATGTTGCCCTGAATAGCAGATGAGGAGATGAGGCAGTAACACAGCATGGATTCTACCTCCTGAAGGTGTCAGGACCTCCTTCCTCCAGGGGGCACGAATCCCAGGGACATACTGAGGCAAAGCTCAAGCTGCCTATTGTGGGAGGGGACCTGGCACACTTGTATGTCTGGGTGTCACTGACAGACACAGAGTGTTTGGATCTGGCACAAAACAGTATTTTTGGTAGGAGGAGTCAGTAACTGACATTAGAGGAGAAGTTCCAGTGTGAGAGGTGGATGGCAGGCCAGCAGAGGTCCCTAGTGTGGATCATGAAGTGAGCCTGGGGTCCTGGGCAGGAGCTCCAGGAAAAGGATGGGGCCTGCATTTAGGAGTCAACCAAAGGAGAAGCCAGATAGGGGCCTCATGTCCTGCTTTGTAGGACAATGAAAAGAGGAAGAGGGAGAATAGGTCAGAAATAGCCCATGTGCACAGTGGTACAGCACACATCCTCACCCCCAATCTCAGGCCCTCTGCACCCTGAGTGGTTGGGGGCCAGGCCCTGTTGCCTGAAACTGCCCTCTGGCAGTGGCCTCCTCCCTCTCTGCAGGTGTGTTTTGGTTTCTCTGACCCCACAGTCCTGGGAATGGTAGGACTGGCTCTCAGCTACCTGAGAGACTATAGAGGGGCTAGAAGGTCCCAGTAGGAAGCTATGGCTACAACTTGGACAGAAGCAGGACCAGCAAGGCAGGGACAAAGCTGCAGGAGCCCTGTTTGGGGAGATAGCTAAGATTGCGGTTGACTATGGGCCATAGACATTTTTGGGCATTGTCGCCTTCCGTAGTCTCACGGGACTTGGCCCAGGATCTCGAGAGATTTGAGGAGTGACTCAGCAGATCGAGCAAGCACCATTCCTGCTCGGGCGCATGGGATGAGACCAGAGAGAGAAAGGACAGGGTTATCGCTATTGTATAGATACATTGTAGTTTCTTGTAAGAGTAGGTGCCTTGGTTTCTTGTGAGAGTGTGTATGTAGTGCTAGAAATTACAAGAGACAGAGACAGAAAGATTAAAGAATTTTTTCGTCTCCATCCTGTCTCTGGACTCCTTCCCGCGGCGCTGCCGTTCCAGGCTGCAATCCCTTTCCGGCGGCTAACAGTTGGTGGCCCGTACGGGGAATTCAGCACGGCAGGTAAGAACTGAGAAACCTCGCAGGAGTCTCTAGTCAGAGCGGTTAAAATGGGTTCGAAAATAACTAAGACCCAAGTGTACGAGGCTCTTGATGAATTCTTTGATATGGATGAGTCTGTCGTTAGTGAGGAGGATTTAGAAAACAGTGAAGGCAATCATAAAAGTGTAGATTCCGCTGAGTCAACTAAGACCAGTAAGGAGAGTATTAGAAGTGTCCCCAAAATTACAAAGATCGGAGCTGCTAAAGCTATTCAAGATTTATTAGAGATATTTCAAGGATACATGGTCTCAATTGAACCTGGGACTCAGGATGTTACTGAGTCAGTTAGGACCAATGAGAGTAGTAGTAGTGAGGAGGAATTAACTAAAGGTGATTTTGAGAAAATGAATAAAAGGAAATTAAGGAAGACCAAGATAAGGGATCATCAAGTGGAGGAACTTGTGTCCTCTACTCCCCCATGGGTGAAATCGATTACAGAAAATATGAAGGGTATCACTAGACGTTTGCATACCCTAGAAATAGAAATAAAAAGTCTTTCTGAGCGCTTATGCGCTCTCGAGGGTAACTCACAGATACATTGGGAACTGCCAGTATTTGAATATGAAAAATGGACAGAGGGGCCACCAGCCAATAGATTTCAAAACAATAAAAAATCTCAAAGAGGCAGTAATGACTTATGGACCCCAAGCTCCTTTCACATTGAGTATACTGGAGTCCCTTAACACCTTTAGCTTAACCCCCGCAGACTGGAAACGTCTATGTAAAGCAACATTAAGTGGGGGGACAATACTTGGTTTGGCGATCGCAATTTCAGGAACTTTGTATAGAAACAGCTAAAAGAAATGCAGATGCAGGGTTTGGAGACCATAATATAGAAATGCTCACAGGAGAAGGGCAATTCGCAGACGTACAGGATCAAAAACATTATACCCCAGGAGTATATGCTCAGATAAATGCAGCTGCCTTAAAGGCATGGAAAACTGTACAAGGACCTGGGGATCTACAAGGTAGCTTGTCCAAAGTAATTCAAGGACCTAATGAACCATATGCTGAATTTGCTGATAGACTTTTGAGAACTGCAGGTAGAGTTTTTGGAGACATTGATCAAGTTATGCCATTAGTTATTCAATTAGCGTACGAAAATGCTAATAAATATTGCCAGGAAGTCATCAGGCCATGGAAAAATAAAAAGGATCTTTCCATATATATACAACTATGTAAAGATGTAAATGATGCCTTTGTCACAGGGAATGTGATTGCAGCAGCTGTGAGAGATGCTGCCCCTCAAAATTTTACAAGGGCTCAACATAGACATTATAATCAATCAGGATATTCTAGGCAAAATTATCATAATCAATCAGGCTATTCTAGGCAAAATCCCCAAAGAGAAATAAGACCAAATTCATACCGTACTCCAGGTTGCTGCCCCAGGTGTAAGAAAGGAAATCATTGGGCCAATAAATGCTATTCAAAATTTGACATCCATGGAAATCCTTTGTTCAGGAATTCAAAAAACAGGGCACGGGGCCCAATGCCCCGGGGCCCACAAATGTACGAGGCATTGGAGGAGGAGTATCCTCAAGCATCCACTCAGATGCTTCCCCGACACAATCCCTATTACCCATCCACTCCCTCGCCAGAGGAACAGGAGGAAATGCAGGATTAGACCTCTGTTCCACCGCCCGAATAGTGTTAACACCTGAAATGGGGGTTCAACTGATTCCCACAGGAGTCAGGGGACCTCTTCCCTCAGGGACTGTAGGACTTATTATCAGGCAAAGTCCTGAAAGCTTATTAGGTTTGCAAGTGACCCCAGGCGTAATAAACTCAGACTATAAAGGGGAAATAAAAATAATGCTTAGCTCACCCCAAAGTATAAGTTCTATTAATCAGGGAGATAGAATTGCTCAGCTGCTCCTCCTTCCAAATTTACATAATTCATTTAAAATGAATATGCCTCTAAATAGGAACAATAGAGGATTTTGTTCCACTGATTCGAAACCCATGGTTTGCTGGGTTCGGGACTGTACAAGGAGGCCTATGTGTAAAATAAGAATCCAAGGAATAGAAATGGAGGGTCTTATAGATACTGGAGCTGATTCTTCCATCATTAATTTACGTCAATGGCCCAAACACTGGCCTCTACAAAAAGCTTCAACCAGTTTAAGAGGCTTGGGATATAATAACCTCCCAGAAAAAAAGTGCGGTAATTTTAAAATGGGAGGATGATGAAGGACATAAAGGCACATTTCAGCCTTATGTTTTACCTAATCTACCGGTTACTTTATGGGGAAGAGATATTTTACAACAAATGGGAGTACACCTTGCAACCAAACCTGCAGGTGTTAAATGTAAAAACATACAGGGTAATCTTAACCCTAAAAGAAATCATCAAAAAGTACAGGGTAAGCTTAACCCTAAAAGAAATCATTATCATATAGGAAAAAGACATTTTTCTTTGGGGCCACTGAGAAAATAATTTTGAAAATACCATGGCTTTCTGATAAGCCAGTGTGGGTCCCTCAGTGGCCCCTATCTAAAGAGAAATTACAAGCGGCCCACCTACTAGTTAAGGAACAATTAAAAGCAGGACATATAGAACATTCCACCTCTCCCTGGAATTCCCCCATATTTGTGATCAAGAAAAAATCAGGAAAATGGCGATTATTACATGATCTTAGACAAATTAATAAAACCATGCAAGTCATGGGCCCTACTCAACCTGGACTTCCGAATTCTATAGCTATTCCAAAAAATTTCCATGTTATTAGTCTTGATATAAAGGATTGCTTCTTTTCTATTCCCCTACATCCTCTGGATGCCCCCAGGTTTGCTTTTTCAGTTCCTTCTATTAACAATAATGACCCTGATCAGAGATATCAATGGAAGGTTTTGCCGCAGGGAATGGCTAATAGCCCCACCATATGCCAAATATATGTGGACAAGGCTATCCAACCCATTAAAAATAAATATCCAAACCTCATGTGTCTACATTACATGGATGATATTTTACTGGCCCACCCTAATCAAAAAATCTTATTTAATATATTCAGTGACATGGTAGAAAATTTTAAAAAATACGGATTATATATAGCAGAAGAAAAAGTTCAAACCAGATCTCCCATATTATATTTAGGATTTAAAATCATGGATACTTTTGTTAGACCCCAAAAAATTTTAATAAATAAAGAACATTTAACCACCCTCAATGATTTCCAAAAACTACTGGGAGACATTAATTGGCTTCGCCCTACACTAAACCTCACTACTGGCCAATTAAAACCTTTATTTTGATATCCTTCGAGGGGCCCCTGATCCATCCTCACCGCGAACATTGACTCCTGATGCTAGGAAAGCTTTAAAGTTAGTAGAAAAAGCCATAGAAGGAGCTCATTGTGACAGATTTGATTTAACTCAACTGCTGATATTGATTATTATTTCTTCACAATATACACCGACAGGAGTATTTTGGCAACAAGGGCCTTTATTATGGATACATTTGCCTGTCTCTCCTAAAAGCATAATTGAGTCATATACCTCCATGGTGGCTAAACTTATTCTTCAAGGACTTAAAACTTCTACTAAAATATTTGGCATTCACCCTGCTACTATTATTACTCCCTATTCATCGTCACAGATTGAATATTTATGCTTCAATGATAATGACTGGGCTATAGCTAGATGCTCTACCTCTGCAAATTTTGATAATCACCTTCCTAAGTCTCCTATATTATCTTTTTGTATTAATCATCCTATTATATTTCCACAGGTAATAAAAAATCAACCTATTCCTAAGGCATTTAATGTATTTACAGATGGGTCCTCAAATGGTACTGCTACAGTAGTCACTAAAAAAGAAAATATGACTTACATAACTGCACACAAAATCAGCTCAACTAGTGGAATTGGAAGCTGTGGTAAGAGCTCTGGAAAAGTTTAGAGACCAGCCCATAAACATTTTTTCAGATAGCCACTATATTGTACAAGCCGTCCCAAAATTAGAGTTAGCAGGACCAATAGCACCTCACACTCCAGCCTTTAAATTGTTTTATCAGATACAAAAACTTTTGTGGGCAAGAAAAGAACCTCTATTCGTAGGCCATATTAGAGCACATACTAATTTGCCTGGCCCCCTCCATGAAGGTAATCAAAAGGCAGATGAACTTACAAAAACAATATTTATACTTTCAGCACTACAACAAGCTACTTTATTTCATTCCCAGTTTCACGTCAACAGCACCACCTTGCAACGTAGGTTTAAAATCACAAAGGAGCAAGCCAGAACAATTGTAAAAGATTGTAAATCTTGTATGACACATTTGCCCAATCCTCATTTTGGTGTTAACCCTAGAGGATTAATGCCCAATCATTTGTGGCAGATGGATGTTACTCATGAGCCAAGCTTTGGAAAATTGCAATTTATTCATGTAACCATAGATACATGCTCAGGCATGATTTTTGCTTCCTTACATTCCGGAGAAAAAGTTAAAGATGTCACATCTCATTGTTTACAAGCTTTTGCTGCATTGGGCATCCCCAAAATGCTTAAAACAGATAATGGTCCCGCTTATACTTCCTCATCTTTCAAACAGTTTTGTGCAAAATTCAACATATCCCATAAAACAGGCATCCCATACAATCCTCAGGGTCAGGGCATTATTGAAAGAGCAAACCGCACACTAAAAGTTATGTTGTTAAAACAGAAAGAAGGAAACTGGAAAAATCCTAAGGACAGATTGGCAGTTGCCCTGTTTACTTTAAATTTTTTTAACTTTAGACTCTGATGGTTATTCTGCTGGAGACAGACATTGGAACCCACATCAACAACATAAACCTTTGGTTTACTGGAAGGATGTTCTTTCAGGTACATGGAAGGGTCCAGATCCAGTATTAATTTGGGGGCAAGGATCTGTTTGTGTCTTTCCAAAGCATGAATCCTCTCCAATATGGATACCATCTAGATTAATAAAGCAGGTACCACATCAAAAGGATCAAGATGAAGTTGTTGAGGAATCAAGATTAAAAAAAAAGGTACAAAATCAAGAGGACCATGATGAAGATATGGAATGATTCCCTTAAAAGAGTCCTTCAAAATATGTCACAACTTAAGTGTCATTCCTCCCGGCTGGGACGAAGAGATCTCTCTTTAGTGTGCACACAATTATATATATATATATTTTTTACTTTTTATATATGTGTTTATGTCTGTGTATTTGTCTAAATTTCATGTTAATGTGACGTCACAAATATATGTTTTGTATGTGCGTCTGTCCAGTGTGACATCAAAAATAACAAAGCGCTTGTGAATATATATATATATGGATCCAAATAACTCTAATTCATTTAAGTTTAAGAGTATTCAAAATGGGTAAATAATTTAATAAGTGAAGGTACCTTCAATTTTGTTTTATAGGTGTCCCAGGGACTTCTCTTTAGCAAAAAATATGACTAGTGCTGTATAACCTGATATTTTGGTGTTTTGACATGAGGTTGCTTATTTGTTATTAACTTCATTTGTTTAATAAATGATTAATTTCAATTATTTCAACAGGTAAAGGACTGCTGTGTATGCAGAAACTCGAGAGTTCCAGCTAACAAATTATTTCTCCAAAGTGCTTTTAGTTTTTCTTTAATCTATCTTTAATGCAGTAATTACCCTCAGTCTTTCTTTGTTTTGTTCTAAATATGATATTTTGCCAGCTTATGTTTGTGGGAGCTCAGGCTGCAATGTGTGTGAGCAGAAATCAACTTATTTTTTCCAATCTAATAATTCTATTTTTTAGTTTGACAACTCGCCTCTTGACTCAGTGCTGGAATAGCACTGCCTTTCCTTTAATAATTGATGCTTCAGTCTCTAGATAGCGGGCCCTGAAGATTTGCCGGTGGCATCGTCTAGACATAAAAAAGACGGCTGCTGCTACAGCTGCAGGGATCGCGGTGGCTGCAAGCATCCCTGCTGCTCAAATGTCAAACGACCTCACCAGCAGTGTGGCCTCTGCTCTGCATGCATGGGGCCTCCTAGATCTACGTGTTATAACAAGTGGACATTTTGATCTTTCATTGTTTGGGACTTCATGGGACAGTACCTTGCGGGTATTTGTTTAGAGAACTCACTGTGTTACTTGATAGAACTTAGGGCAGCTGATTTGTTTAAAGAATTTGATATGCTATGCAATTTGACTTGTCACCAAAAGGCTTGTCGCCTTAAAGCCGCAGCATCTCCTCCCAATTGGACGGCTGTTAGTCATCTTACACAGTCGATCCTAAAGGGCTCCATTGGATGGCTGGTTAGCCAATGACAGGTAAGATCCCCAGAGGGGGACAACCTAAGACAGGCACAGTCGCACGGGACAGTCTCATGTGGCCGACATATCAACCTAAGACAGGAGTCAAGGGCACAGCCTTGATTATCCGATGACGGGTAAGAATGTTGGTTGCACATAGACGTCCTAGAGCATCCCCTCTTTTAAAACAAAAGGGGGAAATGCAGGAGCCCTGTTTGGGGAGATAGCTAAGATTGCGGTTGACTATGGGCCATAGACATTTTTGGGCATTGTCGCCTTCCGTAGTCTCACGGGACTTGGCCCAGGATCTCGAGAGATTTGAGGAGTGACTCAGCAGATCGAGCAAGCACCATTCCTGCTCGGGCGCATGGGATGAGACCAGAGAGAGAAAGGACAGGGTTATCGATATTGTATAGATACATTGTAGTTTCTTGTAAGAGTAGGTGCCTTGGTTTCTTGTGAGAGTGTGTATGTAGTGTTAGAAATTACAAGAGACAGAGACAGAAAGATTAAAGAATTTTTTCGTCTCCATCCTGTCTCTGGACTCCTTCCCGCGGCGCTGCCGTTCCAGGCTGCAATCCCTTTCCGGCGGCTAACAAAGGGTGACTCTTGGGGCAAATGGAGCCAAGGGGAAGCTTGGAGGTATGCCAGGGCAGACAAGGACAGGTGGCCATCCCTTGTTTCACAGGTCAGGTACAAAATGTCCCAATCAGTCAGGAGCATGAGAAAAGTTATCTGTCCAAAGTTCAAGGAAGAATGATGCTTTTGAAATGCTGAGGCCCCGTCTCCTGCCAAAGCTTCTCTAAAGCTGGCTGTAGACCACAAAGAGGTATGTTCGGCTTTTGTAAGTATAAAAATACCTAACAAGAACAACTTAGACGAGGAAAGCTTTATTTTGGCTCATGGTTTCTGAGGTTCTGTTTCTGAGGTTCAGTCCATGGACAGCTGACACCATTGCAGAACATCATAGCAGAAGCTGTGGTTGGAGGAGCTCCCCTCATCTCATGGCAGCCAGGAAGCAGAGAGGGAAAGGGGAAGTGGTCACAGGACACATCCCCAGTGACCCAGCTATTGGCCACGCCCCAACTGCCTACAGTTTACCACAGAGTTATTACATTCCAACTAGGATGGACTAATTTGTGATTTCTCTCAAAATCCTATCTTTTCACCTCTGACTATTCCTGCATTAACACAGGAGCTTTTGAGGACCACAGCAGGGCAGACAACCCGCATGAGCACGATGGGGAGAACCCTACCAAGCAGCAAAGAAGGTGAGAGGGAATGCTGACCCATTCGGAAGCACTATAGTGCACAAACCTGAGTCTGGAGAGCAAGGAAGCCCCAGTCCTCCCCAGAGCCATCCATGATCCTATCTCCCTTATGCTGCTGATAGGAGTCACTGAAGCAAAGCCCTTTCAGAAATAGGATGCTGGGGAGAAACCATCAGCTCTAACAGGGATTGGGTTGGGGGCTGCCTCTTGCATAGTGCCTGCATAATGCTGGCTGACAGCTGAGGACAAGGGCCCAGACCCCAGAAAGACCTAGGCTCTCCCCCATCTTCACTGCAAGGAATTTTGATTGTATTTTTTTCTCCTTTCCACTTCAGAATATAGTCATGTGGAGCAGATATATAGATATATCAGATATAAAGCTGAAGGGGAGAAGGAAGGAAGGTGTCTCTTCTATTTCCAGAGTTTGGTGACCTGTTTGGCTTTCTCCAGCAGCTTCCACAGTCACCATGCCTGAGATGGGCACGGAAGACACAGACCCAGTCCCTCTTCCCTCCCCAGTGCACCAAGGTGACACTGCCTGAAGTCCGGGTACCTGAGTGGGTGATTTTCAGTACTGCCTCTTCTCTCCCTGCCCAACTTAATTCCTTTTTCTGTTTTAGGCTTGGGGGCGCTTCATGGGTCCTGTCTCCCTCTTTTCCTCTCATTGGCCACAACTGTCCCAGGGCTTCCAGCAGCTTCTCCAAACTCTCCCATCCTGGGTCTCCTCCTAGGACTCCTTCCTCTTGTCCCTGGATCCCTGGTTTCCACTTCCCCTTCCAGTCCATCCTCCCCAAGGCAGCTGGAGAGCTTAGAAAACACAAATTTGGTCTTTCCCTCCTCTGATAAAAAATCTTTCACTAAGTGATGCACAGATGCCTTTGAGAGAAAAAGGAGGACCCCCCCGCAACCATCTGTCCTGTCCTCTCTCTCATCCACTTCCTCTCACTTTAGACTGGCAGGGACCATGAGAGGTTGGAATCTCAGGGCCTTCTAGTGGTGGCTGCCTTCCATGGCCCTCAAAAGTCACCTGCAGAAGAATGGGAGACCATCTGGGGGAGTATTCATTTTCTTCAAATTCACTACAAAATGAAGAAACCAACAAGAAATGAATGTAATGAGTAGACTGAACATAAATGTTCAAAGAGCCTTCCTGTAAACCAGTGGTCAACTTTTCACACTCACATGTGAAAGACATAGTGGATATCAAATGGCATATCAATGGATAGGCCATCACTATACTACAGAATCTCCTCCTCTTCCTCATCTGAGTTCTGCCTCACCTAAGGTCTTCATAGTCATAGAAACTTTCCAACTGCTAGTAGTAGGGATGATAGTCTCCCTGGCCAGTCTCGGGTACAGGAAGCTTCTGGCTCTAAAAAGCAGCATAGGCAACATCAGCACTAAACAAAAAGGCAGAGTCCAATACCCAGGACAGTACTCCCTCAATTTTTTTTTTTTTTTTTTTTGACTGATGCTGTGATAGGCATCATACTTGGGACCCTATGTCAGGGCCAAAGTAGGCTTAGGGCAGCCACCTCTGGCCTCCTCTGCCTATGTGCAGGAGCCACCACTCCTACTACCCCTACTACCCTATTAAAAATGTGCCCTACCACCCTCCACCAAGAACCTGTCCAAGGGTCTGGTGAAGCATCTCCGCTGGGTGTTCTAC
>CM046663.1:172378781-172402183 GCA_025594165.1 Tamias sibiricus | reverse complement strand
GTGCTCTGTGTGGTCACAGGTGCACACTGAGCTCTTGACCCCGTGTCCTGTCTGTGCTCTGTGTGGTCACAGGTGCACACTGAGCTCGTGTCCTTCCCCCGTGTCACTGTCTGGTCCTGTGCTCTGTGTGGTCACAGGTGCACACTGAGCTCTTCCCCCCCGTGTCCTGTCTGTGCTCTGTGTGGTCACAGGTGCACACTGAGCTCTTCCCCCGTGTCCTGTCTGTGTTCTGTGTGGTCACAGGTGCACACTGAGCTCTCCCGTTCCCCTGTGTGGTGTCCTGTCTGTCCTGTCTGTTCTGTGTGGTCACAGGTGGCACACTGAGCTCCTTCCCCGTGTCCTGTCTGTGCTCTGTGTGGTCACAGGTGCACACTGAGCTCCCTTCCCCGTGTCCTGTCTGTGCTCTGTGTGGTCACAGGTACACACTGAGCTCTTCCCCGTGTCCTGTCTGTGCTCTGTGTGGTCACAGGTGCACACTGAGCTCCTTCCCCCGTGTCCTGTCTGTGCTCTGTGTGGTCACAGGTGCACACTGAGCTCTTCCCCCGTGTCCTGTCTGTGCTCTGTGTGGTCACAGGTGCACACTGAGCTCTGTGTGGTCACTTCCCCCGTGTCCTGTCTGTGAGCTCTTCCTCTGTGTGGTCACAGGTACACACTGACTCCCGAGTCCTGTCTGTGATCTCACAGGTCCCCGTGTCCTGTCTGTGCTCTGTGTGGTCACAGGTGCACACTGAGCTCCTTCCCGTGTCCTGTCTGTGCTCTGTGTGGTCACAGGTGCACACTGAGCTCTTCCCCGTGTCTGTCTGTGCTCTGTGTGGTCACAGGTGCACACTGAGCTCCTTCCCCGTGTCTGTCTGTGCTCTGTGTGGTCACAGGTGCACACTGAGCTCTTTCCCCGTGTCCTGTCTGTGCTCTGTGTGGTCACAGGTGCACACTGAGCTTCCTTCCTTGTCCCGTCACAGGTCCTGCTCTTCCCCGTGTCTGTCTGTGTGTGGTCACAGGTGCACACTGAGCTCTTCCCCCGTGTCCTGTCTGTGCTTCTGTGTGGTCACAGGTGCACACTGAGCTTCTTCCCCGTGTCCTGTCTGTGCTCTGTGTGGTCACAGGTGCACACTGAGCTCTTCCCCCGTGTCCTGTCTGTGCTCTGTGTGGTCACAGGTGCACACTGAGCTCTTCCCCGTGTCCTGTCTGTGCTCTGTGTGGTCACAGGTGCACACTGAGCTCCTTCCCCGTGTCCTGTCTGTGCTCTGTGTGGTCACAGGTGCACACTGAGCTCTTCCCCGTGTCCTGTCTGTGTCGTCTGTGTGTGGTCACAGGTGCACACTGAGCTCTTCCCCGTGTCCTGTCTGTGCTCTGTGTGGTCACAGGGTGAGCAACACCTGAGCTCTATGTGGTCACAGGTGCACACTGAGCACTTCCCCGTGTCCTGTCTGTGCTCTGTTCTGTTGTGTGGTCACAGGTGCACACTGAGCTCTTCCCCGTGTCCTGTCTGTGCTCTGTGTGGTCACAGGTGCACACTGAGCTCTTCCCCCCGGTCGTGTCCTGTCACAGGTGTGCTCTGTGTGGTCACAGGTGCACACTGAGCTGTGCTCTTCACAGGGCACACCGTGTCCTGTCTGTGCTCTTCTGTGTGGTCACAGGTGCACACTGAGCTCTTCCCCGTGTCCTGTCTGTGTTCTGTGTGGTCACAGGTGCACACTGAGCTCTTCCCCGTGTCCTGTCTGTGCTCTGTGTGGTCACAGGTGCACACTGAGCTCTTCCCCGTGTCCTGTCTGTGCTCTGTGTGGTCACAGGTGCACACTGAGCTCCTTCCCCCGTGTCCTGTCTGTGCTCTGTGTGGTCACAGGTGCACACTGAGCTCTCTTCCCCCTGTGCTCTGTGTCAGTGTACACTCTGCATGCTTCCTTCCCTGTGTCCTGTCTGTGCTCTGTGTGTACACACTGAGTCCTCTATGTGTCAACCAGTTGGGCAACACAGAGTGTGCCTGTCTGTGTTCTGTGTGGTCACAGGTGCACACTGAGCTCTTCCCCGTGTCCTGTCTGTGCTCTGTGTGGTCACAGGTGCACACTGAGCTCTTCCCCGTGTCCTGTCTGTGCTCTGTGTGGTCACAGGTGCACACTGAGCTCCTTCCCCGTGTCCTGTCTGTGCTCTGTGTGGTCACAGGTGCACACTGAGCTCCTTCCCCCGTGTCCTGTGCTCTGTGTGGTGTGCACACTGAGTTGTACACCTTCCCCGTGTCCTGTTCTGTGCTCTTTGTGGTCACAGGTGCACACTGAGCTCTTCCCCGTGTCCTGTCTGTGCTTTCTGTGTGGTCACAGGTGCACACTGAGCTCTTCCCCGTGTCCTGTCTGTGCTCTGTGTGGTCACAGGTGCACACTGAGCTCTTCCCCCGTGTCCTGTCTGTGCTCTGTGTGGTCACAGGTGCACACTGAGCTCTTCCCCGTGTCCTGTCTGTGCTTCTGTGTGGTCACACTGAGCTCCTTTCCCCGTGTCCTGTCTGTGCTCTGTGGTCACAGGTTACACACTGAGCTCTTCCCCGTGTCCTGTCTGTGCTCTGTGTGGTCCACACAGGTGCACACTGAGCCTCTTCCTCGTGTCCTGTCTGTGTTCTGTGTGGTCACTAGTACACACTGAGCCTTCCCCCGTGTCCTGTCTGTGCTCTGTGTGGTCACAGGTGCACACTGAGCTCTTCCCCCGTGTCCTGTCTGTGCTCTGTGTGGTCACAGGTGCACACTGAGCTCTTCCCCCCCCGTGTCCTGTCTGTGCTCTGTGTGGTCACAGGTGCACACTGAGCTCTTCCCCGTGTCCTGTCTGTGCTCTGTGTGGTCACAGGTACACACTGAGCTCCTTCCCCCGTGTCCTGTCTGTGTTCTGTGTGGTCACAGGTGCACACTGAGCTCTTCCCCGTGTCCTGTCTGTGCTCTGTGTGGTCACAGGTGCACACTGAGCTCTTCCCCGTGTCCTGTCTGTGTTCTCTGTGTGGTCACAGGTGCACACTGAGCTGTGTGGTCACAGGTGCACACTTCTTCCCCGTGTCCTGTCTGTGCTCTGTGTGGTCACAGGTGCACACTGAGCTCTTCCCCGTGTCCTGTCTGTGAGCTCTGTTGTGGTCACAGGTGCACACTGAGCTGCACACTTCGTGTCCTGTCTGTGCTCTGTGGTCCGTGTCTGTGTGGTCACTGCACACTGAGTCCCCGTGTCCTGTCTGTTCTCTGTGTGGTCACAGGTGCACACTGAGCTCCTCCCCTTGTGTCCTGTCTGTGCTCTGTGTGGTCACAGGTACACACTGAGCTCTTCCCCCGTGTCCTGTCCTGTGCTGTGCTGTTCTGTGTGGTCACAGGTGCACACTGAGCTTCTTCCCCGTGTCCTGTCTGTGCTCTGTGTGGTCACAGGTGCACACTGAGCTCTTCCCCGTGTCCTGTCTGTGCTCTGTGTGGTCACAGGTGCACACTGAGCTCCTTCCCCGTGTCCTGTCTGTGCTCTGTGTGGTCACAGGTGCACACTGAGCTCTTCCCCCGTGTCCTGTCTGTGCTCTGTGTGGTCACAGGTGCACTGTGTGGTACACTGAGCTCTTCCCCGTGTCCTGTCTGTGCTCTGTGTGGTCACAGGTGCTGTCTGTTGCTCTGTGTGGTCACTGAGCTCCGTGTCCCCCGTGTCCTGTCTGTGCTCTGTGTGGTCACAGGTGCACACTGAGCTCTTCCCCGTGTCCTGTCTGTGTGCTCTCTGTGTGGTCACAGGTGTCACACTGAGCTCTTCCCCGTGTCCTGTCTGTGCTCTGTGTGGTCACAGGTGCACACTGAGCTCTTCCCCGTGTCCTGTCTGTGCTCTGTGTGGTCACAGGTGCACACTGAGCTCCTTCCCCGTGTCCTGTCTGTGTTCTGTGTGGTCACAGGTACACACTGAGCTCTTCCCCCGTGTCCTGTCTGTGCTCTGTGTGGTCACAGGTGCACACTGAGCTCTTCCCCGTGTCCTGTCTGTGCTCTGTGTGGTCACAGGTACACACTGAGCTCTTCCCCGTGTCCTGTCTGTGCTCTGTGTGGTCACAGGTGCACACTGAGCTCTTCCCCCGTGTCCTTTGTGTCACAGGTGTCTTGTGCTCTGTGTGGTCACAGGTGCACACTGAGCTCTTCCCCGTGTCCTGTCTGTGTTCTGTGTGGTCACAGGTGCACACTGAGCTCTTCCCCGTGTCCTGTCTGTGTTCTGTGTGGTCACAGGTGCACCACTGAGCTCTTCCCCGTGTCCTGTCTGTGCTCTGTGTGGTCACAGGCAGGTACACACTGAGCTCTTCCCCCCGTGTCTGTGTGGTCCTGTCTGTGCTCTGTGTGGTCACAGGTGCACACTGAGCTCTTCCCCCGTGTCCTGTCTGTGCTCTGTGTGGTCACAGGTGCACACTGAGCTCCTTCCCCGTGTCCTGTCTGTGCTCTGTGTGGTCACAGGTGCACACTGAGCTCTTCCCGTGTCCTGTCTGTGTCCTGTGTTCTGTGTGGTCACAGGTGCACACTGACTCTTCCCCGTGTCCTGTCTGTGCTCTGTGTGGTCACAGGTGCACACTGAGCTCTTCCCCGTGTCCTGTCTGTGCTCTGTGTGGTCACAGGTACACACTGAGCTCTTCCCCGTGTCTGTTTGTGTCACAGGTCTGTGCTGTCTGTGCTCTGGTCACAGGTGCACACTGAGCTCTTCCCCGTGTCCTGTCTGTGTTCTGTGTGGTCACAGGTGCACACTGAGCTCCTTCCCCGTGTCCTGTCTGTGCTCTGTGTGGTCACAGGTGCACACTGAGCTCTCCCCGTGTCCTGTCTGTGCTCTGTGTGGTCACAGGTGCACACTGAGCTCTTCCCCGTTGTCCTGTCTGTCTGTGCTCTGTGTGGTCACAGGTGCACACTGAGCTCCTTCCCCGTGTCCTGTCTGTGCTCTGTGTGGTCACAGGTGCACACTGAGCTCTTCCCCGTGTCCTGTCTGTGTTCTGTGTGGTCACAGGTGCACACTGAGCTCCTTCCCCCGTGTCCTGTCTGTGCTCTGTGTGGTCACAGGTGCACACTGAGCTCTTCTTCCCCGTGTCCTGTCTGTGCTCTGTGTGGTGGTCACTGTGTTCTGTGTGCACACACTGAGCTTCCTTCCCCCCGTGTCCTGTCTGTGCTCTGTGTGGTCACAGGTACACACTGAGCTCTTGTCCCCGTGTCCTGTCCTGTGCTCTGTGTGGTCACAGGTGCACACTGAGCTCCTTCCCCGTGTCCTGTCTGTGCTCTGTGTGGTCACAGGTGCACACTGAGCTCCTTCCCCGTGTCCTGTCTGTGTTCTGTGTGGTCACAGGTGCACACTGAGCTCCTTCCCCGTGTCCTGTCTGTGTTCTGTGTGGTCACAGGTGCACACTGAGCTCTCCCCCGTGTCCTGTCTGTGTTCTGTGTGGTCACAGGTGCACACTGAGCTCTTCCCCGTGTCCTGTCTGTGCTCTGTGTGGTCACAGGTGCACACTGAGCTCTTCCCCGTGTCCTGTCTGTGCTCTGTGTGGTCACAGGTGCACACTGAGCTCTTCCCCGTGTCCTGTCTGTGCTCTGTGTGGTCACAGGTGCACACACTGAGCTCCTTCCCCGTGTCCTGTCTGTGCTCTGTGTGGTCACAGGTGCACACTGAGCTCTCTCCCCCCCGTGTGGTCCTGTCTGTGTCTCTGTGTGGTCACAGGTGCACACTGAGCTCTTTTCCCCGTGTCCTGTCTGTGTTCTGTGTGGTCACAGGTGCACACTGAGCTCTTCCCCGTGTCCTGTCTGTGCTCTGTGTGGTCACAGGTGCACACTGAGCTCTTCCCCGTGTCCTGTCTGTGCTCTGTGTGGTCACAGGTGCACACTGAGCTCTTCCCCGTGTCCTGTCTGTGTTCTCTGTGTGGTCACAGGTGCACACTGAGCTCTTCCCCCGTGTCCTGTCTGTGCTCTGTGTGGTCACAGGTGCACACTGAGCTCTTCCCCGTGTCCTGTCTGTGCTCTGTGTGGTCACAGGTGCACACTGAGCTCTTCCCCGTGTCCTGTCTGTGCTCTGTGTGGTCACAGGTGCACACTGAGCTCTTCCCCGTGTCCTGTCTGTGCTCTGTGTGGTCACAGGTGCACACTGAGCTCTTCCTTCCCCGTGTCCTGTCTGTGCTCTGTGTGGTCACAGGTACACACTGAGCTCTTCCCCCGTGTCCTGTGTCTGTGCTCTGTGTGGTCACAGGTGCACACTGAGCTCTTCCCCGTGTCCTGTCTGTGCTCTGTGTGGTCACAGGTGCACACTGAGCTCTTCCCCGTGTCCTGTCTGTGTTCTGTGTGGTCACAGGTGCACACTGAGCTCTTCCCCCGTGTCCTGTCTGTGCTCTGTGTGGTCACAGGTGCACACACACTGAGCTCTTCCCCCGTGTCCTGTCTGTGCTCTGTGTGGTCACAGGTGCACACACACTGTGCTCTCACTTACACACTGAGCCCCGTGTCCTGTCTGTGCTCTGTGTGGTCACAGGTGCACACTGAGCTCTTCCCCCGTGTCCTGTCTGTGCTCTGTGTGGGTCTGTGTGGTCTGTGTGGTCACAGGTGCACACTGAGCTCCTTCGTGTCCTGTCTGTGCTCTGTGTGGTCACAGGTGCACACTGAGCTCTTCCCCGTGTCCTGTCTGTGCTCTGTGTGGTCACAGGTGCACACTGAGCTCTTCCCCGTGTCCTGTCTGTGCTCTGTGTGGTCACAGGTGCACACTGAGCTCTTCCCCGTGTCCTGTCTGTGCTCTGTGTGGTCACAGGTGCACACTGAGCTCACCGTGAGCTCTGGTCCTCTTCCCCGTGTCCTGTCTGTGCTCTGTGTGGTCACAGGTACACACTGAGCTCCCCTTCCCCCGTGTCCTGTCTGTGCTCTGTGTGGTCACAGGTGCACACTGAGCTCTTCCCCGTGTCCTGTCTGTGCTCTGTGTGGTCACAGGTCCTGTCACACTGAGCTCTTCCCCCGTGTCCTGTCTGTGCTCTGTGTGGTCACAGGTGCACACTGAGCTCTTCCCCGTGTCCTGTCTGTGCTCTGTGTGGTCACAGGTGCACACTGAGCTCTTACACACTGAGCTCTTCCCCCCCGTGTCCTGTCTGTGCTCTGTGTGGTCACAGGTGCACACTGAGCTCTTCCCCGTGTCCTGTCTGTGCTCTGTGTGGTCACAGGTGCACACTGAGCTCTTCCCCCCGTGTCCTGTCTGTGCTCTGTGTGGTCACAGGTGCACACTGAGCTCTTCCCGTGTCCTGTCTGTGCTCTGTGTGGTCACAGGTACACACTGAGCTCCTTCCCCGTGTCCTGTCTGTGCTCTGTGTGGTCACAGGTGCACACTGAGCTCCCCCCTTCCCCGTGTCCTGTCTGTGCTCTGTGTGGTCACAGGTACACACTGAGCTCTTCCCCGTGTCCTGTCTGTGCTCTGTGTGGTCACAGGTGCACACTGAGCTCTTCCCCGTGTCCTGTCTGTGCTCTGTGTGGTCACAGGTGCACACTGAGCTCTTCCCCGTGTCCTGTCTGTGCTCTGTGTGGTCACAGGTGCACACTGAGCTCTTTCCCCGTGTCCTGTCTGTGCTCTGTGTGGTCACAGGTGCACACTGAGCTCTTCCCCGTGTCCTGTCTGTGCTCTGTGTGGTCACAGGTGCACACTGAGCTCCTTCCCCGTGTCCTGAGCTGTCCCTGTGCTCTGTGTGGTCACAGGTGCACACTGAGCTCTTCCCCGTGTCCTGTCTGTGCTCTGTGTGGTCACAGGTGCACACTGAGCTCTTCCCCGTGTCCTGTCTGTGCTCTGTGTGGTCACAGGTGCACACTGAGCTCTTCCCCGTGTCCTGTCCTCTGTGTGGTCACAGGTGCACACTGAGTCCCCCCGTGTCCTGTCTGTGCTCTGTGTGGTCACAGGTACACACTGAGCTCTTCCCCGTGTCCTGTCTGTCTGTGCTCTGTGTGGTCACAGGTGCACACTGAGCTCTTCCCCGTGTCCTGTCTGTGCTCTGTGTGGTCACAGGTGCACACTGAGCTCTTCCCCGTGTCCTGTCTGTGTTTCTGTGTGGTCACAGGTGCACACTGAGCTCTTCCCCCCGTGTCCTGTCTGTGCTCTGTGTGGTCACAGGTGCACACTGAGCTCTTCCCCGTGTCCTGTCTGTGTTCTGTGTGGTCACAGGTGCACACTGAGCTCTTCCCCGTGTCCTGTCTGTGCTCTGTGTGGTCACAGGTGCACACTGAGCTCTTCCCCGTGTCCTGTCTGTGTTCTGTGTGGTCACAGGTGCACACTGAGCTCTTCCCCCGTGTCCTGTCTGTGCTCTGTGTGGTCACAGGTGCACACTGAGCTCTTCCCCCGTGTCCTGTCTCTGTGTTCTGTGTGGTCACAGGTGCACACTGAGCTCTTCCCCGTGTCCTGTCTGTGCTCTGTGTGGTCACAGGTGCACACTGAGCTCTTCCCCGTGTCCTGTCTGTGCTCTGTGTGGTCACAGGTGCACACTGAGCTCTTCCCCGTGTCCTGTCTGTGCTCTGTGTGGTCACAGGTGCACACTGAGCTCTTCCCCCGTGTCCTGTCTGTGCTCTGTGTGGTCACAGGTGCACACTGAGCTCTGTGTTTCCCCGTGTCCTGTCTGTGCTCTCTGTGTGTCTGTCACTGGTGGTCACAGGTGCACACTGAGTCTCTTCCCCGTGTCCTGTCTGTGCTCTGTGTGGTCACAGGTGCACACTGAGCTCTTCCCCGTGTCCTGTCTGTGCTCTGTGTGGTCACAGGTGCACACTGAGCTCTTCCCCGTGTCCTGTCTGTGCTCTGTGTGGTCACAGGTGCACACTGAGCTCTTCCCCGTGTCCTGTCTGTGCTCTGTGTGGTCACAGGTGCACACTGAGCTCTTCCCCGTGTCCTGTCTGTGCTCTGTGTGGTCACAGGTGCACACTGAGCTCTTCTTCCCCGTGTCCTGTCTGTGCTCTGTGTGGTCACAGGTACACACTGAGCTCTTCCCCGTGTCCTGTCTGTGCTCTGTGTGGTCACAGGTGCACACTGAGCTCTTCCCCGTGTCCTGTCTGTGCTCTGTGTGGTCACAGGTGCACACTGAGCTCTTCCCCGTGTCCTGTCTGTGCTCTGTGTGGTCACAGGTACACACTGAGCTCTTCCCTGTGTCCTGTCTGTGCTCTGTGTGGTCACAGGTACACACTGAGCTCTTCCCCGTGTCCTGTCTGTGCTCTGTGTGGTCACAGGTGCACACTGAGCTCTCTTGCTCCCTGTCTGTTGTGTCTGTGTGGTCACAGGTGTCCTGTCTGTGCTCTGTGTGGTCACAGGTGCACACTGAGCTCTTCCCCCGTGTCCTGTCTGTGCTCTGTGTGGTCACAGGTGCACACTGAGCTCTTCCCCGTGTCCTGTCTGTGCTCTGTGTGGTCACAGGTACACACTGAGCTCTTCCCCGTGTCCTGTCTGTGCTCTGTGTGGTCACAGGTGCACACTGAGCTCTTCCCCCGTGTCCTGTCTGTGCTCTGTGTGGTCACAGGTGCACACTGAGCTCTTCCCCCGTGTCCTGTCTGTGCTCTGTGTGGTCACAGGTGCACACTGAGCTCTTCCCCGTGTCCTGTCTGTGATCTGTGTGGTCACAGGTGCACACTGAGCTCCTTTCTGTTCCCCGTGTCCCCGTGTGTCTGTCTGTTCTGTGTGGTGTGCACACTGAGCTCCCCTTCCCCGTGCTGTCTGTGCTGTGTGGTCACAGGTGCACACTGAGCTCTTCCCCGTGTCCTGTCTGTGCTCTGTGTGGTCACAGGTACACACTGAGCTCTTCCCCGTGTCCTGTCTGTGCTCTGTGTGGTCACAGGTACACACTGAGCTCTTCCCCGTGTCCTGTCTGTGCTCTGTTGTGGTCACAGGTGCACCACTGAGCTCCTTCCCCCGTGTCCTGTCTGTGCTCTGTGTGGTCACAGGTGCACACTGAGCTCTTCCCCGTGTCCTGTCCTGTGCTCTGTGTGGTCACAGGTGCACACTGAGCTCCTTCCCCGTGTCCTGTCTGTGCTCTGTGTGGTCACAGGTGCACACTGAGCTCTTCCCCGTGTCCTGTCTGTGCTCTGTGTGGTCACAGGTGCACACTGAGCTCTTCCTGTCTGTGCTCCCCCGTGTCCTGTCTGTGTTCTGTGTGGTCACAGGTGCACACTGAGCTCTTCCCCGTGTCCTGTCTGTGCTCTGTGTGGTCACAGGTGCACACTGAGCTCTTCCCCCGTGTCCTGTCTGTGCTCTGTGTGGTCACAGGTGCACACTGAGCTCTTCCCCCGTGTCCTGTCTGTGCTCTGTGTGGTCACAGGTGCACACTGAGCTCTTCCCCGTGTCCTGTCTGTGCTCTGTGTGGTCACAGGTGCACACTGAGCTCTTCCCCGTGTCCTGTCTGTGCTCTGTGTGGTCACAGGTGCACACTGAGCTCTTCCCCCGTGTCCTGTCTGTGCTCTGTGTGGTCACAGGTGCACACTGAGCTCTTCCCCGTGTCCTGTCTGTGCTCTGTGTGGTCACAGGTACACACTGAGCTCTTCCCCGTGTCCTGTCTGTGCTCTGTGTGGTCACAGGTGCACACTGAGCTCTTCCCCCGTGTCCTGTCTGTGCTCTGTGTGGTCACAGGTGCACACTGAGCTCTTCCCCGTGTCCTGTCTGTGCTCTGTGTGGTCACAGGTGCACACTGAGCTCTTCCCCGTGTCCTGTCTGTGCTCTGTGTGGTCACAGGTGCACACTGAGCTCTTCCCCGTGTCCTGTCTGTGCTCTGTGTGTGGTCACAGGTGCACACTGAGCTCTTCCCCGTGTCCTGTCTGTGCTCTGTGTGGTCACAGGTGCACACTGAGCTCTTCCCCCGTGTCCTGTCTGTGCTCTGTGTGGTCACAGGTGCACACTGAGCTCTTCCCCGTGTCCTGTCTGTGCTCTGTGTGTGTGGTCACAGGTGCACACTGAGCTCTTCCCCCCGTGTCCTGTCTGTGCTCTGTGTGGTCACAGGTGCACACTGAGCTCTTCCCCCGTGTCCTGTCTGTGCTCTGTGTGGTCACAGGTGCACACTGAGCTCTTCCCCGTGTCCTGTCTGTGCTCTGTGTGGTCACAGGTACACACTGAGCTCTTCCCCGTGTCCTGTCTGTGCTCTGTGTGGTCACAGGTGCACACTGAGCTCTTCCCCCGTGTCCTGTCTGTGCTCTGTGTGGTCACAGGTGCACACTGAGCTCTTCCCCGTGTCCTGTCTGTGCTCTGTGTGGTCACACACACTGAGCTCTTCCCCCGTGTCCTGTCTGTGTTCACACTGAGCTCTTCCCTGTGTCCTGTCTGTGCTCTGTGTGGTCACAGGTGCACACTGAGCTCTTCCCCGTGTCCTGTCTGTGCTCTCTGTGTGGTCACAGGTGCACACTGAGCTCTTCCCCCCGTGTCCTGTCTGTGTTGGTCACTCTGTGTGGTCACAGTGTGCACAGGGTACACTGAGCTCTTCCCCCGTGTCCTGTCTGTGATCTGTGTGGTCACAGGTGCACACTGAGTCTTCCCCGTGTCCTGTCTGTGCTCTGTGTGGTCACAGGTGCACACTGAGCTCTTCCCCGTGTCCTGTCTGTGCTCTGTGTGGTCACAGGTGCACACTGAGCTCTTCCCCGTGTCCTGTCTGTGCTCTGTGTGGTCACAGGTGCACACTGAGCTCTTCCCCGTGTCCGTGTCTGTGCTCTGTGTGGTCACAGGTGCACACTGAGCTCTTCCCCGTGTCCTGTCTGTGCTCTGTGTGGTCACAGGTGCACACTGAGCTCTTCCCCCGTGTCCTGTCTGTGCTCTGTGTGGTCACAGGTGCACACTGAGCTCTTCCCCGTGTCCTGTCTGTGCTCTGTGTGGTCACAGGTGCACACTGAGCTCTTCCCCCTGTGTCCTGTCTGTGCTCTGTGTGGTCACAGGTACACACTGAGCTCTTCCCCGTGTCCTGTCTGTGCTCTGTGTGGTCACAGGTGCACACTGAGCTCTTCCCCGTGTCCTGTCTGTGCTCTGTGTGGTCACAGGTGCACACTGAGCTCTTCCCCCGTGTCCCTGTCTGTGTTCTCTGTGTCACAGGTCACAGGTGTGCAGGTGCACACTGAGCTCTTCCCCGTGTCCTGTCTGTGCTCTGTGTGGTCACAGGTGGTCACACACACTGAGCTCTTCCCCCGTGTCCTGTCTGTGCTCTGTGTGGTCACAGGTGCACACTGAGCTCTTCCCCGTGTCCTGTCTGTGCTCTGTGTGGTCACAGGTGCACACTGAGCTCCTTCCCCCGTGTCCTGTCTGTGCTCTGTGTGGTCACAGGTGCACACTGAGCTCTTCCCCGTGTCCTGTCTGTGCTCTGTGTGGTCACAGGTGCACACTGAGCTCTTCCCCGTGTCCTGTCTGTGCTCTGTGTGGTCACAGGTGCACAACTGAGCTCTTCCCCGTGTCCTGTCTGTGCTCTGTGTGGTCACAGGTGCACACTGAGCTCTTCCCCGTGTCCTGTCTGTGCTCTGTGTGGTCACAGGTGCACACTGAGCTCTTCCCCGTGTCCTGTCTGTGCTCTGTGTGGTCACAGGTGCACACTGAGCTCTTCCCCGTGTCCTGTCTGTGCTCTGTGTGGTCACAGGTACACACTGAGCTCTTCCCCGTGTCCTGTCTGTGCTCTGTGTGGTCACAGGTGCACACTGAGCTCTTCTCTTCCCCGTGTCCTGTCTGTGCTCTGTGTGGTCACAGGTGCACACTGAGCTCTCTTCCCCCGTGTCCTGTCTGTGCTCTGTGTGGTCACAGGTACACACTGAGCTCTTCCCCGTGTCCTGTCTGTGCTCTGTGTGGTCACAGGTGCACACTGAGCTCTTCCCCCGTGTCCTGTCTGTGCTCTGTGTGGTCACAGGTGCACACTGAGCTCTTCCCCCGTGTCCTGTCTGTGTTCTGTGTGGTCACAGGTGCACACTGAGTCTCTTCACCCCGTGTCCTGTCTGTGCTCTGTGTGGTCACAGGTGCACACTGAGCTCCTTCCCCGTGTCCTGTCTGTGCTCTGTGTGGTCACAGGTGCACACTGAGCTCTTCCCCCGTGTCCTGTCTGTGCTCTGTGTGGTCACAGGTGCACACTGAGCTCTTCCCCGTGTCCTGTCTGTGCTCTGTGTGGTCACAGGTGCACACTGAGCTCTTCCCCCGTGTCCTGTCTGTGCTTCTGTGTGGTCACAGGGTACACACTGAGCTCTTCCCCGTGTCCTGTCTGTGCTCTGTGTGGTCACAGGTGCACACTGAGCTCCTTCCCCGTGTCCTGTCTGTGCTCTGTGTGGTCACAGGTGCACACTGAGCTCTTCCCCGTGTCCTGTCTGTGCTCTGTGTGGTCACAGGTGCACACTGAGCTCTTCCCCGTGTCCTGTCTGTGCTCTGTGTGGTCACAGGTGCACACTGAGCTCCTTCCCCGTGTCCTGTCTGTGTCTGCTCTGTGTGGTCACAGGTGCACACTGAGCTCTTCCCCGTGTCCTGTCTGTGCTCTGTGTGGTCACAGGTGCACACTGAGCTCTTCCCGTGTCCTGTCTGTGTTCTGTGTGGTCACAGGTGCACACTGAGCTCCTTCTTCCCCGTGTCCTGTCTGTGGTCTGTGTGGTCACAGGTGCACACTGAGCTCTTCCCCCGTGTCCTGTCTGTGCTCTGTGTGGTCACAGGTGCACACTGAGCTCTTCCCCCGTGTCCTGTCTGTGTGCTCTGTGTGGTCACAGGTGCACACACTGAGCTCTTTCCCCGTGTCCTGTCTGTGCTCTGTGTGGTCACAGGTGCACACTGAGCTCTTCCCCGTGTCCTGTCTGTGCTCTGTGTGGTCACAGGTGCACACTGAGCTCTTCCCCGTGTCCTGTCTGTGCTCTGTGTGGTCACAGGTGCACACTGAGCTCCTTCCCCGTGTCCTGTCTGTGCTCTGTGTGGTCACAGGTGCACACTGAGCTCCCCCCCTTCCCCGTGTCCTGTCTGTGCTGTCTGTGTGGTCACAGGTACACACTGAGCTCTTCCCCCGTGTCCTGTCTGTGCTCTGTGTGGTCACAGGTGCACACTGAGCTCTTCCCCGTGTCCTGTCTGTGCTCTGTGTGGTCACAGGTGCACACTGAGCTCTTCCCCGTGTCCTGTCTGTGCTCTGTGTGGTCACAGGTGCACACTGAGCTCTTCCCCGTGTCCTGTCTGTGCTCTGTGTGGTCACAGGTGCACACTGAGCTCTTCCCCGTGTCCTGTCTGTGCTCTGTGTGGTCACAGGTGCACACTGAGCTCTTCCCCGTGTCCTGTCTGTGCTCTGTGTGGTCACAGGTGCACACTGAGCTCCTTCCCCGTGTCCTGTCTGTGCTCTGTGTGGTCACAGGTACACACTGAGCTCTTCCCCGTGTCCTGTCTGTGCTCTGTGTGGTCACAGGTGCACACTGAGCTCTTCCCCCGTGTCCTGTCTGTGCTCTGTGTGGTCACAGGTGCACACTGAGCTCCTCTTCCCCGTGTCCTGTCTGTGCTCTGTGTGGTCACAGGTGCACACTGAGCTCTTCCCGTGTCCTGTCTGTGCTCTGTGTGGTCACAGGTGCACACTGAGCTCTTCCCCGTGTCCTGTCTGTGCTCTGTGTGTGGTCACAGGTACACACTGAGCTCTTCCCCCGTGTCCTGTCTGTGCTCTGTGTGGTCACAGGTGCACACTGAGCTCTTCCCCGTGTCCTGTCTGTGCTCTGTGTGGTCACAGGTGCACACTGAGCTCTTCCCCGTGTCCTGTCTGTGCTCTGTGTGGTCACAGGTGCACACTGAGCTCTTCCCCGTGTCCTGTCTGTGCTCTGTGTGGTCACAGGTGCACACACTGAGCTCTTCCCCGTGTCCTGTCTGTGCTCTGTGTGGTCACAGGTGCACACTGAGCTCTTCCCCGTGTCCTGTCTGTGCTCTGTGTGGTCACAGGTGCACACTGAGCTCTCTTCCCCGTGTCCTGTCTGTGCTCTGTGTGGTCACAGGTGCACACTGAGCTCTTCCCCGTGTCCTGTCTGTGCTCTGTGTGGGTCACTGAGGTGCACACTGAGCTCTTCCCCGTGTCCTGTCTGTGCTCTGTGTGGTCACAGGTGCACACTGAGCTCCTTCCCCGTGTCCTGTCTGTGCTCTGTGTGGTCACAGGTGCACACTGAGCTCTTCCCCGTGTCCTGTCTGTGCTCTGTGTGGTCACAGGTGCACACTGAGCTCTTTCCCCGTGTCCTGTCTGTGCTCTGTGTGGTCACAGGTGCACACTGAGCTCTTCCCCGTGTCCTGTCTGTGCTCTGTGTGGTCACAGGTGCACACTGAGCTCTTCCCCCGTGTCCTGTCTGTGCTCTGTGTGGTCACAGGTGCACACTGAGCTCTTCCCCCGTGTCCTGTCTGTGCTCTGTGTGGTCACAGGTGCACACTGAGCTCTTCCCCGTGTCCTGTCTGTGCTCTGTGTGGTCACAGGTGCACACTGAGCTCTTCCCGTGTCCTGTCTGTGCTCTGTGTGGTCACAGGTGCACACTGAGCTCTTTCCCCGTGTCCTGTCTGTGCTCTGTGTGGTCACAGGTGCACACTGAGCTCTTCCCCGTGTCCCCCTGTCTGTGTGCTCTGTGTGGTCACAGGTGCACACTGAGCTCTTCCCCGTGTCCTGTCTGTGCTCTGTGTGGTCACAGGTGCACACTGAGCTCTTCCCCGTGTCCTGTCTGTGCTCTGTGTGGTCACAGGTGCACACTGAGCTCTTCCCCGTGTCCTGTCTGTGCTCTGTGTGGTCACAGGTGCACACTGAGCTCTTCCCCGTGTCCTGTCTGTGCTCTGTGTGGTCACAGGTGCACACTGAGCTCTTCCCCGTGTCCTGTCTGTGCTCTGTGTGGTCACAGGTACACACTGAGCTCTTCCCCGTGTCCTGTCTGTGCTCTGTGTGGTCACAGGTGTGCTCACACTGAGCTGCTTCCTTCCCCTGTCTGTGTCTGTGTGGTCACAGTGTGTCACAGTCACACTGTGTTCTGTGTGGTCACAGGTGCACACTGAGCTCCCCCGTGTCCTGTCTGTGTGTGTGGTCACAGGTGCACACTGAGCTCTTCCCCGTGTCCTGTCTGTGCTCTGTGTGGTCACAGGTGCACACTGAGCTCTTCCCCCGTGTCCTGTCTGTGCTCTGTGTGGTCACAGGTGCACACTGAGCTTCTTCCCCGTGTCCTGTCTGTGCTCTGTGTGGTCACAGGTGCACACTGAGCTCTTCCCCGTGTCCTGTCTGTGTTCTGTGTGGTCACAGGTGCACACTGAGCTCTCCCCCCCGTGTCCTGTCTGTGCTCTGTGTGGTCACAGGTGCACACTGAGCTCTTCCCCGTGTCCTGTCTGTGCTCTGTGTGGTCACAGGTGCACACTGAGCTCTTCCCCGTGTCCTGTCTGTGCTCTGTGTGGTCACAGGTGCACACTGAGCTCCTTCCCCGTGTCCTGTCTGTGCTCTGTGTGGTCACAGGTACACACTGAGCTCTTCCCCGTGTCCTGTCTGTGCTCTGTGTGGTCACAGGTGCACACTGAGCTCTTCCCCGTGTCCTGTCTGTGCTCTGTGTGGTCACAGGTGCACACTGAGCTCTTCCCCGTGTCCTGTCTGTGCTCTGTGTGGTCACAGGTGCACACTGAGCTCTTCCCCGTGTCCTGTCTGTGCTCTGTGTGGTCACAGGTGCACACTGAGCTCTTCCCCCGTGTCCTGTCTGTGCTCTGTGTGGTCACAGGTACACACTGAGCTCTTCCCCGTGTCCTGTCTGTGCTCTGTGTGGTCACAGGTGCACACTGAGCTCTTCCCCGTGTCCTGTCTGTGCTCTGTGTGGTCACAGGTACACACTGAGCTCTTCCCCGTGTCCTGTCTGTGCTCTGTGTGGTCACAGGTGCACACTGAGCTCCTTCCCCGTGTCCTGTCTGTGCTCTGTGTGGTCACAGGTACAGGTGCACACTGAGCTCTTCCCCCGTGTCCTGTCTGTGCTCTGTGTGGTCACAGGTACACACTGAGCTCTTCCCCGTGTCCTGTCTGTGCTCTGTGTGGTCACAGGTGCACACTGAGCTCCTTCCCCGTGTCCTGTCTGTGTCCTGTCTGTGTGGTCACAGGTGCACACTGAGCTCCTTCCCCGTGTCCTGTCTGTGCTTCCACAGGTGCACACTGAGCTCTTCCCCGTGTCCTGTCTGTGCTCTGTGTGGTCACAGGTACACACTGAGCTCTTCCCCGTGTCCTGTCTGTGCTCTGTGTGGTCACAGGTGCACACACTGAGCTCTTCCCCGTGTCCTGTCTGTGCTCTGTGTGGTCACAGGTGCACACTGAGCTCTTCCCCGTGTCCTGTCTGTGCTCTGTGTGGTCACAGGTGCACACTGAGCTCTTCCCCGTGTCCTGTCTGTGCTCTGTGTGGTCACAGGTGCACACTGAGCTCTTCCCCCGTGTCCTGTCTGTGCTCTGTGTGGTCACAGGTGCACACTGAGCTCCTTCCCCCGTGTCCTGTCTGTGCTCTGTGTGGTCACAGGTACACACTGAGCTCTTCCCCGTGTCCTGTCTGTGCTCTGTGTGGTCACAGGTGCACACTGAGCTCTTCCCCCGTGTCCTGTCTGTGCTCTGTGTGGTCACAGGTGCACACTGAGCTCTTCCCCGTGTCCTGTCTGTGCTCTGTGTGGTCACAGGTGCACACTGAGCTCTTCCCCGTGTCCTGTCTGTGCTCTGTGTGGTCACAGGTGCACACTGAGCTCTTCCCCGTGTCCTGTCTGTGCTCTGTGTGGTCACAGGTGCACACTGAGCTCTTCCCCGTGTCCTGTCTGTGCTCTGTGTGGTCACAGGTGCACACTGAGCTCTTCCCCTGTCTGTGCTCTGTGTGGTCACAGGTACACACTGAGCTCTTCCCCGTGTCCTGTCTGTGCTCTGTGTGGTCACAGGTGCACACTGAGCTCTTCCCCGTGTCCTGTCTGTGCTCTGTGTGGTCACAGGTGCACACTGAGCTCTTCCCCGTGTCCTGTCTGTGCTCTGTGTGGTCACAGGTGCACACTGAGCTCTTCTTCCCCGTGTCCTGTCTGTGCTCTGTGTGGTCACAGGTGCACACTGAGCTCTTCCCCGTGTCCTGTCTGTGCTCTGTGTGGTCACAGGTGCACACTGAGCTCTTCCCCGTGTCCTGTCTGTGCTCTGTGTGGTCACAGGTGCACACTGAGCTCTTCCCCGTGTCCTGTCTGTGCTCTGTGTGGTCACAGGTGCACACTGAGCTCTTCCCCGTGTCCTGTCTGTGCTCTGTGTGGTCACAGGTGCACACTGAGCTCTTCCCCGTGTCCTGTCTGTGTTCTGTGTGGTCACAGGTGCACACTGAGCTCTTCCCCGTGTCCTGTCTGTGCTCTGTGTGGTCACAGGTGCACACTGAGCTCTTCCCCGTGTCCTGTCTGTGCTCTGTGTGGTCACAGGTGCACACTGAGCTCTTCCCCGTGTCCTGTCTGTGCTCTGTGTGGTCACAGGTACACACTGAGCTCTTCCCCGTGTCCTGTCTGTGCTCTGTGTGGTCACAGGTGCACACTGAGCTCCTTCCCCCGTGTCCTGTCTGTGCTCTGTGTGGTCACAGGTGCACACTGAGCTCTTCCCCGTGTCCTGTCTGTGCTCTGTGTGGTCACAGGTGCACACTGAGCTCTTCCCCCCGTGTCCTGTCTGTGCTCTGTGTGGTCACAGGTACACACTGAGCTCTTCCCCGTGTCCTGTCTGTGTTCTGTGTGGTCACAGGTGCACACTGAGCTCTTCCCCGTGTCCTGTCTGTGCTCTGTGTGGTCACAGGTGCACACTGAGCTCTTCCCCGTGTCCTGTCTGTGCTCTGTGTGGTCACAGGTGCACACACTGAGCTCTTCCCCGTGTCCTGTCTGTGCTCTGTGTGGTCACAGGTACACACTGAGCTCTTCCCCGTGTCCTGTCTGTGCTCTGTGTGGTCACAGGTGCACACTGAGCTCTTCCCCCGTGTCCTGTCTGTGCTCTGTGTGGTCACAGGTGCACACTGAGCTCTTCCCCGTGTCCTGTCTGTGCTCTGTGTGGTCACAGGTGCACACTGAGCTCCCCTTCCCCCGTGTCCTGTCTGTGCTCTGTGTGGTCACAGGTGCACACTGAGCTCTTCCCCGTGTCCTGTCTGTGCTCTGTGTGTGGTCACAGGTGCACACTGAGCTCTTCCCCGTGTCCTGTCTGTGCTCTGTGTGGTCACAGGTGCACACTGAGCTCTTCCCCGTGTCCTGTCTGTGCTCTGTGTGGTCACAGGTGCACACTGAGCTCCTTCCCCGTGTCCTGTCTGTGTTCTGTGTGGTCACAGGTGCACACTGAGCTCTTCCCCGTGTCCTGTCTGTGCTCTGTGTGGTCACAGGTGCACACTGAGCTCTTCCCCGTGTCCTGTCTGTGCTCTGTGTGGTCACAGGTGCACACTGAGCTCTTCCCCCTTCCCCTGTGTTCTGTGTGGTCCTGTCTGAGTTCCCCGTGTCCTGTCTGTGTGGTCACAGGTGCACACTGAGCTCCCCCTTCCTGTCCTCGTGTCCTGTCTGTGTCCTCTGTGTGGTCACAGGTGCACACTGAGCTCCTTCCCCGTGTCCTGTCTGTGCTCTGTGTGGTCACAGGTGCACACTGAGCTCCTTCCCCGTGTCCTGTCTGTGCTCTGTGTGGTCACAGGTACACACTGAGCTCTTCCCCGTGTCCTGTCTGTGCTCTGTGTGGTCACAGGTGCACACTGAGCTCCTTCCCCGTGTCCTGTCTGTGCTCTGTGTGGTCACAGGTACACACTGAGCTCTTCCCGTGTCCTGTCTGTGCTCTGTGTGGTCACAGGTGCACACTGAGCTCTTCCCCGTGTCCTGTCTGTGTTCTGTGTGGTCACAGGTGCACACTGAGCTCTTCCCCGTGTCCTGTCTGTGCTCTGTGTGGTCACAGGTGCACACTGAGCTCTTCCCCGTGTCCTGTCTGTGCTCTGTGTGGTCACAGGTGCACACTGAGCTCTTCCCCGTGTCCTGTCTGTGCTCTGTGTGGTCACAGGTACACACTGAGCTCTTCCCCGTGTCCTGTCTGTGCTCTGTGTGGTCACAGGTGCACACTGAGCTCCTTCCCCGTGTCCTGTCTGTGCTCTGTGTGGTCACAGGTGCACACTGAGCTCTTCCCCCGTGTCCTGTCTGTGCTCTGTGTGGTCACAGGTGCACACTGAGCTCTTCCCCGTGTCCTGTCTGTGCTCTGTGTGGTCACAGGTGCACACTGAGCTCTTCCCCGTGTCCTGTCTGTGCTCTGTGTGGTCACAGGTACACACTGAGCTCTCCCCGTGTCCTTGCTCTGTGTGGTCACAGGTGCACACTGAGCTCTTCCCCGTGTCCTGTCTGTGCTCTGTGTGGTCACAGGTGTCCTGTCTCCCCTGTGCTCTGTGTGGTCACAGGTGCACACTGAGCTCTTCCCCGTGTCCTGTCTGTGCTCTGTGTGGTCACAGGTGCACACTGAGCTCTTCCCCGTGTCCTGTCTGTGCTCTGTGTGGTCACAGGTGCACACTGAGCTCTTCCCCGTGTCCTGTCTGTGCTCTGTGTGGTCACAGTGTGCACACTGAGCTCTTCCCCGTGTCCTGTCTGTGTTCTGTGTGGTCACAGGTGCACACTGAGCTCTTCCCCGTGTCCTGTCTGTGCTCTGTGTGGTCACAGGTGCACACTGAGCTCTTCCCCGTGTCCTGTCTGTGCTCTGTGTGGTCACAGGTGCACACTGAGCTCCTGTCTGTGCTCTGTGTGGTCACCCCGTGTCCTGTCTGTGCTCTGTGTGGTCACAGGTGCACACTGAGCTCTTCCCCGTGTCCTGTCTGTGCTCTGTGTGGTCACAGGTACACACTGAGCTCTTCCCCGTGTCCTGTCTGTGCTCTGTGTGGTCACAGGTGCACACTGAGCTCCTTCCCCGTGTCCTGTCTGTGGTCTCTGTGTGGTCACAGGTACACACTGAGCTCTTCCCCGTGTCCTGTCTGTGCTCTGTGTGGTCACAGGTGCACACTGAGCTCTTCCCCGTGTCCTGTCTGTGCTCTGTGTGGTCACAGGTGCACACTGAGCTCTTCCCCGTGTCCTGTCTGTGCTCTGTGTGGTCACAGGTGCACACTGAGCTCCTTCCCCGTGTCCTGTCTGTGCTCTGTGTGGTCACAGGTGCACACTGAGCTCTTCCCCGTGTCCTGTCTGTGCTCTGTGTGGTCACAGGTGCACACTGAGCTCTTCCCCGTGTCCTGTCTGTGCTCTGTGTGGTCACAGGTGCACACTGAGCTCTTCCCCGTGTCCTGTCTGTGCTCTGTGTGGTCACAGGTGCACACTGAGCTCTTCCCCGTGTCCTGTCTGTGCTCTGTGTGGTCACAGGTGCACACTGAGCTCTTCCCCCGTGTCCTGTCTGTGCTCTGTGTGGTCACAGGTGCACACTGAGCTCTCTTCCCCGTGTCCTGTCTGTGCTCTGTGTGGTCACAGGTGCACACTGAGCTCTTCCCCGTGTCCTGTCTGTGCTCTGTGTGGTCACAGGTGCACACTGAGCTCTTCCCCGTGTCCTGTCTGTGCTCTGTGTGGTCACAGGTGCACACTGAGCTCTTCCCCGTGTCCTGTCTGTGCTCTGTGTGGTCACAGGTGCACACTGAGCTCTTCCCCGTGTCCTGTCTGTGCTCTGTGTGGTCACAGGTGCACACTGAGCTCTTCCCCGTGTCCTGTCTGTGCTCTGTGTGGTCACAGGTGCACACTGAGCTCTTCCCCCGTGTCCTGTCTGTGCTCTGTGTGGTCACAGGGTGCACACACTGAGCTCTTCCCCGTGTCCGTGTCCTGTCTGTGCTCTGTGTGGTCACAGGTGCACACTGAGCTCTTTCCCCGTGTCCTGTCTGTGCTCTGTGTGGTCACAGGTGCACACTGAGCTCTTCCCCGTCCTGTCCTGTCTGTGCTCTGTGTGTGGTCACAGGTGCACACTGAGCTCTTCCCCGTGTCCTGTCTGTGCTCTGTGTGGTCACAGGTGCACACTGAGCTCTTCCCCGTGTCCTGTCTGTGTTCCTGGTCACAGGTACACACTGAGCTCTTCCCGTGTCCTGTCTGTGCTCTGTGTGGTCACAGGTACACACTGAGCTCTTCCCCGTGTCCTGTCTGTGCTCTGTGTGGTCACAGGTACACACTGAGCTCTTCCCCGTGTCCTGTCTGTGCTCTGTGTGGTCACAGGTGCACACTGAGCTCTTCCCCGTGTCCTGTCTGTGCTCTGTGTGGTCACAGGTGCACACTGAGCTCTTCCCGTGTCCTGTCTGTGCTCTGTGTGGTCACAGGTGCACACTGAGCTCTTCCCCGTGTCTGTCTGTCTGTGTGCACACTGAGCTCTTCCCCGTGTCTCTGTGTGGTCACAGGTGCACACTGAGCTCTTCCCCGTGTCCTGTCTGTGTTCTGTGTGGTCACAGGTGCACACTGAGCTCTTCCCCCGTGTTCCTGTCTGTGCTCTGTGTGGTCACAGGTGCACACTGAGCTCTTCCCCGTGTCCTGTCTGTGCTCTGTGTGGTCACAGGTGCACACTGAGCTCTTCCCCCGTGTCCTGTCTGTGCTCTGTGTGGTCACAGGTACACACTGAGCTCTTCCCCGTGTCCTGTCTGTGCTCTGTGTGGTCACAGGTGCACACACACTGAGCTCTGTGTGGTCACAGTAGCACCACTGAGCTCTTCCCCGTGTCCTGTCTGTGCTCTGTGTGTCACAGGTGCACACTGAGCTCTTCCCGTGTCCTCTGTCTGTGCTCTGTGTAGGTCACAGGTGTACACTGAGCTCTTCCCCGTGTCCTGTCTGTGCTCTGTGTGGTCACAGGTGCACACTGAGCTCTTCCCCGTGTCCTGTCTGTGCTCTGTGTGGTCACAGGTGCACACTGAGCTCTTCCCCGTGTCCTGTCTGTGCTCTGTGTGGTCACAGGTACACACTGAGCTCTGTCTGTGCCCTGTGTGGTCACAGGTAGCACACCTGAGCTCTTCCCCGTGTGTCTGTGCTCTGTGTGGTCACAGGTGCACACTGAGCTCCTTCCCCCGTGTCCTGTCTGTGCTCTGTGTGGTCACAGGTGCACACTGAGCTCTTCCCCCTGTGTGTGTCCTGTCTGTGTGCTCTGTGTGGTCACAGGTGCACACTGAGCTCTTCCCCCGTGTCCTGTCTGTGTCTGTGTGGTCACAGGTGCACACTGAGCTCCTTCCCCGTGTCCTGTCTGTGCTCTGTGTGGTCACAGGTACACACTGAGCTCCTTCCTCCCCGTGTCCTGTCTGTGTTCTGTGTGGTCACAGGTGCACACTGAGCTCCTTCCCCGTGTCCTGTCTGTGCTCTGTGTGGTCACAGGTACACACTGAGCTCTTCCCCGTGTCCTGTCTGTGCTCTGTGTGGTCACAGGTGCACACTGAGCTCCTTTCCCTTGTGTCCTGTCTGTGTACTCTGTGTGGTCACAGGTGCACACTGAGCTCTTCCCCGTGTCCTGTCTGTGCTCTGTGTGGTCACAGGTGCACACTGAGCTCTTCCCCGTGTCC